>MDKH01027803.1:0-10009 GCA_005239495.1 Nicotiana undulata | reverse complement strand
AGGGTGAGTAATATATACATATTAAATTTAAAAATACAATATTATATTACTCATTCTAAATTAATCAACTTTATCTTGTTAATAGGTTGCACAATTGTATAAAGAAGATGATAGTCAGATCATGGAAGATCTCCTTGCACTTTCATGTGGTCCTACCCAATATGTGTTACATTATAATGGCTAAATTGTTAATGGATATAGATTTCATGTAGAAGATTATGATAAACATTTAAGGACTCAAAATTGTGGTGTGGTTGTTGTCAGTGCGACTGATGAAAATAGTTAGAATATTGATTACTACGGAGTCTTAACTGATGTTCTTGAATTGTAATTCACTGGAAGAAGAGTGACTTTGTTTTGATGTAATTGGTTTGATGCGTATGATAAATAGAAAGGAATTAAAACAGATGAATATGGTATTGTAAGTGTTAATTGGGGGGATTTTTGAAAACAAATGAGCCTTTTGTATTAGCGGACCAAGCATCTCAAGTATTTTATGCTAATGATAATTCCAACAAGGGTTGGTGTGTAGCAAGAAAGATGCAACCTCGTGATTCCTATGATATTTTGCAAGAAATGGATGGTGATGTTGTAGATTTAGAAAATCCTATACAAAATAAACGGAAAAGAACCGACTGAGGTGAAGTATCTCTTTATGCCATTAGCATATTCATATTGTTATGCTTTCTGATTATATGATTTTTTTGTTGGTAACATTGCATTTATAATGTCTTATTTCTTTTTTTAGGTTTGATATGAGACCATCAAAGAATGAAAATGAGGTGGCATCCATTGGAAAATCTACTACCAAATATGCGTTTGTTGCACCAGGTGCTATAGGGAAGGGACGAGGGAGAGTGCTTAAATCTCTTAGCTCTTTAGGGGTATCTGGAACAGATATTTCATTTTTTCCATCTACTGATCAAGCTATGAAGTACAACCAAACTGTTAAAACGAGTATGGTTTTTCAAATATATTGTGTTATCAATTTGTGCACCTAAATGTTTTTTTCAAAAAAAGTTGTACACCTAAATTTTAGTGCTATTTTTTTACTAATGTGATTTTCTTATAATAGGTGTTGTAGCGAAGGGACGAGGGCGAGGGCTTCGATCTATGTGCTCTTTGGGGGTTTCTGAAATGGGACCAATGAATAAAAATCCATTGATTTTTGAGAAAGGGCATATGCAAACTAATATTTCATCTTTTTCATCTACTGATGACGTTATGCACTACATTCAAAAAAATTCAGAAAGTAAGCTTTCTAAAATATATTCTCTTTTAGAATCACTTTTGTAATTATTTAGATTTGATTTTCTGTACTAATATGATTTCTTGCAACATGTGCTCTAGGAAAGGGACGAGGGCAAGAGCTTAGATCTATGTGCTCCCTTGAAGAATCTGAAAATGAAGAGCGATACTTCCATCAAAATACTCATTATAATTGTCAAAGCATGTCAAGACCTTCTAAGAGTACCTTGTCTGCCGCTCAAGAATTGCGGTCAATGAATAAAAACTCTTTGGTTCATGACAAGGAGAATATGCAAACCGATATTTCATTTTCTCCTTCTGTTGATCAAGTTATGCAGTCCACCCAAAAAGTTGAAACAAGTATGTTTCTTTAAATATATTCTTTTTTTAGAATTTAATTTAATTTAATTGAAATTCTCCCTTGTTACTTCAGTTTATAAAATGACAACAAGAATATGTATTTAATTTAATGCCAAATATTTATTATTATGATTTCTGCACCATGTGCTCTAGGGAAAGGTGGGCGAGAGCTTAGATCTATGTGCTCATTTGAAGAGTTTGAAAATGAAGACCGATCCTTCCATCCGAATTCTCACTATGCTAGTCAAAGTATGTCAAGACCTTCTAAGGGTGAAAGATTAGACTCCACCATGTCTGTCGCTCAAGGATTGCGAACAATAAATAAAAACCCTTTGGTTCATGACAAGGAGAATGTGCAAACCGATATTTCATTTTCTCCTTCTGTTGATCAAGTTATGCAGTCCACCCAAAAAGTTGAAACAAGTATGTTTCCTTAAATCTATTCTTTTTTTAGAATTTAATTTAATTTAATTGATTATCTCCCTTGTTACTTCAGTTTATAAAATGACAACAAGAATCTGTTTTTAATTTAATGCCAAATATTTATTATTATGATTTCTGCACCAGGTGCTCTAGGGAAAGGTGGGCGAGAGCTTAGATCTATGTGCTCATTTGAAGAGTTTGAAAATGAAGACCGATCCTTCCATCCGAATTCTCATTATGCTAGTCAAATTATGTCAAGACCTTCTAAGGGTGCAAGATTAGACTCCACCATGTTTGCCGCTCAAGGATTGCGAACAATAAATAAAAACCCTTTGGTTCATGACAAGGAGAATATGCGAAGCGATATTTTATTTTCTCCTTCTGTTGATCAAGTTATGCAGTCCACCCAAAATGTTGAAACAAGTATGTTTATCAAATCTATTTGATCACAAGTTTATCATTTTTACAATATTTTCTAACATTTATAAATAAGCAAATGTAGGTTCAGGTACTGATGGAAAGGTAAAAAAGGTTCGAGGAAGTAACAAGTGCAAAGAAGTTGCAGCTCTTGAAGTTGGAGAGAAGTTAAAAGTAACATTTTACAATCATTGGACAGTTGGAAAGAATAGCAATCTATTTTCGAGGCACTTGGGAAAAATAGTTCGTGACCGTAATATATGTCTGTTGGGAGTATCATCGTGGAATCGCATTAAGGAAGAAAAGTTAAATCACATGTGGGCAACTGTTAAGGTAAATGGATGGAATATTCCAATATCTCCTTTGATTGCTCTTTTTGTTCCATTCTTGGTGCTTAACTGTTTATTTTTCTTATTTTTGGCAATTACACTAAGCATTGAGCTTTGTTCCATTCTTTATACAATATGAACTGGAATCCTAGTATGAATGAGTCAATCTCCTTTCTGGTGAAAATTTTCAAATTTCAATGATCTGTGGTTGGGCTCTCTTTCACTTTTGGAGTCAACTGAGGCATCCAACTGCTCTATCTAACTTTAAAAAAATTCCAGTAGGTCTTTGGCGGTTTTCTGATAGATTACTAACTTACATCTAACTCTATCTTTTCACTATTCCAATGACCTTTCAGTGATTTTCAATCATCACTGCAATTGAACCATGGTTGAGACACCCCCTATTCATTTTCAATGATTTCTGGTGTTTTCTAGCTATACTCTGAGTAGCAGTCTCAGGCAAACTTTATTTGTAAGTTGCTTGCAAACTCTCTCAGAAGCCTCATCTATGGACCTGCGTTTAACCCTTGTATTTTATCTTAGTTATGAATGAGCTAATCAATACTATACAGTACACTTCTACATATTGTATGTTCTGAATATTGAATAAAACTACTTCCTTTTTAGGTTCTCATTGCTCAAAGGTTCAAAAGATGGTCTTGAATGTGCTGTTTGTTTAACATACTTTTACTGTTTGTTTATTTTGTTCATTAATTAGTATTACTACATTTATCAAAAAGGAACAGAGAATATCACGCATGACTAAAACAAGAGAATACAATCCCTGTCTAGCCCCATTTCATGTATCAGTTTATTGCACTTTCCAATACAATTCGGACGAAACAATTCCCAAAAATGGTGCACCAGTTGTTGATGTTGTTGCTGCTGTTAGTGCACCAGTGGATTCCTTTTAATAAATAGAAGTTATCGAATGAAGAGGGTGGAGTTCTAAGTGATTCAGAGACTCTTCTTTCGGCTGAAATCTATGTTTGATGTATTGCAGGATAAATTTGAGAGTGTTGACATGGATATCCATCGCGATGATATTTTGGGATGGATGAAAGAGTTATGGAACAAATGGAGAGGACAATTGCATACAAACTATGTGAAGGGTAAGCCAATCCAAGAGGCTCTTAAGAATGTGCCCAATGGGGTAGACAAGAAACAATGGGAGTGGTTGGTAAAGGGACATTTTTCTACAGAAAGTTTTCAGGTTTGACATAATAACTAATTATGTAATTGTATTTTATACTGTGATCTTTTAATTGATAATTTATTTATAGAATTTGAATTTAATGTTGTCACTCAAATATAAGCGAGAAGTAACAGGAATGCAGCAAATAGAACTAAGTTGAAGATGATTCATCATATTAGTAGCAAGCCGATTAGCGAGATTATTTATCAAAAGTTGTGATCATCAAATCTATTTTTTCTTAATATTGACGAGACGTTATTTGACATATTTACTTTTATATAAAGGGCGGAAAAGAAGGCAAACCACCAGATTTGGCAACAATTTTCTTCGAGACTCGCAAGAAGAATAACACACTTGTTGACCCAGAAACAATCGAGAAACATGTGCGTTTGGTTAATAGAAAAATGTTCTTTACTTTTAGTTATTATGAGATCTAACAAAAATTTATCTATATACTTTGTAGGCTCAAATCAGGAATTGGTGCAGTCAGAACCGTCACTTCCTACCATAGAGATTTTAGAAAAATGCTTTGGACCTCAAAGTTGTAGTCATGTATTTGGCTTGGGGGGTGGAGTTAAGGCGAAATTTGAAAGGTGGAACTTCCTCAAAAACTGAATTATTGGCTAAGCTACGTGCAACAGAAAATAAAAACCAGTCTTTGAAGGATCGTCTGTCTAACTTCGAAAATGAGATGAAAGAAGTGAGGAAGTTAAAAGAATTATTATTAGCGCAACAAACCAATTTCGAGCCTCCAGTTCAAGAGAATGACTATTCGGACCCTTGATGTACCAAGTGAGTAACAACTTACCTGAAACATCGATTTGTTTTGTTGATTCAACTTCTGTCTGCTTGTGCCCCTTAGCAATTTCAAGAGTCTAGTTGATTGTTGATTTAGCTTCTGCCTGATTTACTAATCTCGATTCACACTTTCTTTGAAAAACTTTAATTTTCATCCAACAATATAACTAATAGATGCGCTTTCCTGACTTGTTAACAATCGGTCCGTCCTTATTAGAAGCAGTAGGTTTGACACTTTAGGATCTTGATTGTTTGTGCATATCAACAACTAATACATCATGAGTTTTAGCTGCTCCAGTATCCTTATTTTCCTCCTCTTTTGATTGATCCAATACTTGAAGATCTGAAGTTGGACCTGGTATTGTTTCAATTAAATCAGCACGTGCAACAGTAGGTTTATCAGTAGGAGATTTGGTCGTGACTGACTTAGCAGCCTGCTCCTTCTGCACATAGGATTAATAAGCTGTTGGCATATAATTGCCATAGCTAGATGGCAGAAGATTTGTTGTATAAGAATTTGCAGTAATTCTTTCATCTGCTACTGGCATTCCGTTGACTGCGTAATTGCCATAATTATATGGAAGAGTAGGTGCATAAGAAGTTGCAGCAGTTCCGTCATCAGCTGGATAGTAATATGATCTCTGCTCATAGGCCTTATGGGGATATGCAGCCTGACTTGGAGCTTGATAATCATAAGATGTACTAAGATGAGTGTACTTATCGGGCAATCCTGGATAAGTTTCTCTCTCAACTAAACCAGAGGGGACTGGTCTACTTGGATTATAAACGGCCACTCTTTCTACTAAAACAGAGGGGGGTTGTCTGCTATGTATGTTAGCAGGTCTGGTAGATCCATGTGTTCCTCCAGTTGCTCGTGGTTTCTTGAATTGCTGGTGTTTAGCTGATCTAGAATGTCTTCTCTTATCACTAGACTTGGATCTGTCATTAGAAATGGCTTTTTCCAGCTGACCAACCCTTCTTTGTAGTGGATCAAATGGATATTCTGCTTCAAGCTTGTAATCTCGAATACACCGTACCACTGCCCTAACAGCTCCAAGTTCCTCTCTTGATTCTTAACAACCGAGCTCTCCTGACTTGTTAACAATCGGTCCGTCCTTATTAGAAGCAGTAGGTTTGACACTTTGGGAGCTTGATTGTTTGTGCATGTCAGCAACTAATTGTCCAGTTTCAGCTCGTACTATAGCAGCAGTAGAAACAAGTGTTGCTAGCTGCCCAGCTCTGTCACGATCAGCTATAGCTGATGCACTGTCCACCTTCTGCTGAGGATGCCCAGTTTCAATATTTGAAACTTTAGGAACTCCAGTATTTGCTCGATTCAAACCATCACCACGACCAAAGGCACTAGCTGGTACACTCTGTTGCAATCCTACTCTGTTGCACAGTGTTTTCAGCAGCTGTTGTTTTTTCAATAATTTGTCCAGCTTCAATTTGAACTTCAGTTGCATTAGTCACACTATTAACAGCTTCCTTAACACCTGTAATAGCGACTCGATCAGTGTTAAAACGACTTAATTCATTCGCACATGTTGAAGCATCTCCTACAGGAACAACTGGACCCTAACACCTGTTTTTTCTACTTGTATAGCACCTCTAACACCTGTAGCATCTGCTCCTTTACTCAAATTATCACACACCTGCTCCTTTTATGCAGTTTGTTTTTTATCTGTTTATTTTTGCAACAGTTGTATATAGGAGTAAGCTTTTATGTATTTTTAGTGTTCCTCCCTATATAATTAATCAATTTTGCGTTCAGTATTTTAACTTGTTCCATAAACTTGTACACGTATTTAGATTTTTATTTTTCACTATATAAGCATTAACTTAGGATAAATTGTTATAGTTTTTTTTTAAACTAAAATTCCTTATTTCTTCTACAGGTTTGGAATATTGAAGTTCAAGAAGCAAATTTTTGACGACATACTGGTTGACCATCTTTTTGCTGGGAATGTGAAGAAAATTTTACATGTCGATCGAGGGATATTAGTGATATGTAGTTTTTTGCTAGATGTTTATGAACACAATATTGTGACTAGCTTACATCATTGATGTACGGTGCAACTAACTGATGTTGATCATTTTTGGTAATTTTTTATGAAAACCATATCATCTTTATAATAATATACTTGATTTTCTAGTTGCAAATTGAATGTGATTTAGCGACTTGTGACTTGTTTCTTTATGGCCTACACTGTTAGTCCTAAATCTTTTTTTGGAGTAGAAAATTTGGCTGCTGAATCTGCAGCTTTGTAGTGTTGCATTGTTAGACTTAGCGACCAGCCTTAATCTTAACGCAAAAGATATAACGACCAACTTCTAACTGGCTGCGAACGCATCGTTTAATGACCATATATAAACCAGTCGCAAAAATATTCTAAGGACCAGTAATTTGGTTCTTAAAATATGCAAATAGGCACCAGGAACATGGTCCTCAAAAATCATTTAGGGACTAGTTTTAAACTAGTCGCGAAACAGTTTTAACGACTAGCACCAAATCTAGTCCTTAATGAGCTTTAGCGGCGGAAGCTATAAGGACTAGATTAGGTGGTCGCTATTGACCATTTGGGACCAGATCTATACTTTTAGGGACCAGTTTTCTCTTCGCTATTGAGCGTTTTTCTTGTAGTGCTACCAATAAACATGATTAGACTCGCTAGAATTTTTAATTAGTTAAGTCATTCAATTAGACTAACTCACTTACTATTAATCATAATTAATAAACCCTAAATCATAGTTTAATAAGCCTTAAATCATAAGCAATAAAATTGAAAAAACTAAAAATTAGCTAATTAAGCAAGTACCTTACATGATATCATAATCTAAATCAATTAGAGTACACCTTAAATCTAAAAAATTATAATCAATTGAAATAATCCAAAAATTCCAAATTGTAAACCCTAGTTTATACAATTAAAAAAAATTAAATAACTAAAACTGACAAATATAGATAACTAACCTTCAAAGAGAGGAGAGGGTATGATTTTTGAAGTGGTGCGGCAATAGTGACGGAGGAGCAGTTGTGGGGCAGCAGAGGTGGGACCAACAGAAAACGTGGAGAGACAAAGTGGGGGTTTTTATTTTGGGTGAGAATAGAGTGATGAGTGGATTTGACTGAAATTTGGGAAGGGTTGGCAGATGTGGAAAAAAGAATGAGAGAAAGACAAAAGAGATAAATGGTAACGAAACCCGTCTATGGAACCCTAAATTATGATTTTCTGACCGACTTCGGTCGGAAAATTTGATCGATATATTTAAGTGGAGTGTATGACCATTAGACCCCCACATTTCCGACCGTATTCGGTCGGTATTTTAATTTAAATTTTTAAAATATATTAATTAAATGAAAATACCGATCGAAGTTGGTCGGGTTTAGTCAATTTATATAAATAGCTTTTAAATAAATAATATTTAATACTTAATTGATATATATATGTGTGTGCGCGCGCGCACACGCGTATGTAATTTTTTAAATTACTTTTATATGGACACTATATCCTATCTGTGTATGTATATATACACATATGTACATAATATTCAATTAATTTATTATCCTAAATTGTAATATTTAATATTTAATTAATTTTATATTTATATATACACATAATCTTGAATGTTTTATTCTCGATCACCTTATTAGTACTTTATTTGGATACTTCATCAGTGGATCAATTGAAAATTCATTTATATTCAATTAAAACTTACTATAATACATTTAAAAACAAAATATAAAGTTCTATAAGATGTAATGCTATATTAATACTTTAAGTTTTAGCAATGAAAACATATAAATATTGTAAAGGAAAACGTGAGTCGAGTAAAACGTTCACCTTGGAGGACCGACGGCTTCTACGCAACTTAGCCATGTCACATTGAATTATTTCTTTGTAAAGCAACTTTCGACATTAGACACTCAAATCGTTTTCGGTTAAACACCGAATATATTTATGTAATATATATGTAAATGTATACCATGTTCATATAATCAGGGGTGAAGCCACTTTATGAAAAGGGTGGTCAACTGACCGCCTTTCATCAAAATTTTATGAAGAATTAGACTGCGTATATAAATAAAATATTGATTTTAGATATATTGAACATTCTTTGTGGAAATTTTTTTTTTTACTTCTTTCAAGTTTGAACATCCTTGAAAATATTTTTAGCTTGGCCACTGCATATAACATTATTGGTTTTAAAAAGGAGAGTCTTAACACGAAGGTAAAAGGTGTCATCGCATAACTAGGAGATCACATGCATGCTTAAGCTATACAAATAATATATGTTAAGAAATATAAGATAAGATTACTCAAAATAAAATCTACAATAGCTTATCCTTTTTCAAGACATCGATAACATTTAGTAGATTAATAACGTTCTCTTTCAGTTTGTTGTGTATTTTGCTGTCGCACAACACTTTTATCACATTTCTTCATTTCAGGCTTTCCATTTTCCTTATACTTAGTTCTACTTTATCTATTATGTCGTTACGAGAATGTTGAAAGGTATATGTCACGACCCAAATTCCCACCCCTTTAGGCTATGATTGCGCCTAACGTTGAACTCGCTAGGCCAGCTAACGTATAACTTGCAATAGCAATTTAAAATCATTTAGTACGAAATAAAACGCTAACTCATCAACCTCAACAAATTCCCATCACATTCTGAGATATTAGTGGGACAACCATTTAACAGAACATCAATAACATACCTTTCCCAACAATAATCTTTCCAACATCGATAATAAAAATAACAAAAAAACTTGAATGCGGAAAGGAGGAACATAACAATCATAAAATAACGTAAACTTCCCAAAACCGGGGTGTCACAATCTCACGGACTAGCTACTAGAATACTAAATACAAGTCTGGAATGAAAATACAACACTGTCTTGAAAATAAGGAGAAAAACAATGAAGCGGTAAAGGAAAGAAGCCTCGCGATCCACGAACGCCAGTGTATACCTCGAAACTCTGACGTGGACTAAAGGTATCTCCCTCAGAACGCTCCACAGGGTCCGGTTGCAGGGTCTGCACAACACAAGGAATTGCAGTGTAGTATCAGTACAACCGACCCCATGTACTGAGTAAGTGCCAAGCCTAACCCTGGCCGAAGTAGTGACGAGGCTAGACTTAGCATAATACGATCACCTGTCCTAATTTAATCAGATATATGTACAACAATTAACCGATAATGAAGACAAGTATGATCAAATAGAAGAGATATGG
>ML287807.1:944-28442 GCA_005239495.1 Nicotiana undulata | reverse complement strand
CACAAGTACCTCCAGTACCACCAACACTGCCTCTGAATAATACAATTCTAGTGGAAGATTTGCTAGCGGGGTTAAAAAATCCAATCAGGGATGGAACTCTCAATACACTTCCTGAAACACGACCAGGTACGACTAGTAATTCAGAATTACAAAATTTATTATTAACCATGCAGAAGCAGATGAAAGAACAAAACGATCGCATCGAGCAAATCTCTGGTGTTCCGCCTATTATCAAATGAATTGATGTGGATAGGTATTCTCAACAACCTTGGAAGCCAAGTGCAGCCCCATTACTTATACCCAAGAAGTTTAGAATGCCTGATATCCCCAAATACGATGGAACAACCGACCCACGTGATCACGTGACTGCTTTCATCACTGGAGTAAAAAGCAATGATTTGACAAAAGAGGAAATAGAATCAGTCCTTGTCAAAAAATTTGGAGAAACACTCACGAAAGGAGCCTTAACCTGGTATTCTCTTCTCCCTGAAAACTCTATAAATTCTTTTGCTGAACTTGCAGATTCGTTTATAAAAGCACATTCTGGTGCACAAAAAGTTGAAAAACGAATGGAAGATATATTCAAGATAAAGCAAGGAGACAAGGAATTGCTCCGTGAGTTTGTAGACAGGTTTTAAAGGGAAAGAATGCAATTACCAAGGGTGCCTAACAACTGGGCAGCCATGGCATTCACAAGTAACTTGAACGAGAAAAGTTTAGAAGCCACGAGACGACTCAAAGAGAATTTCCAGCCACGACATGGAATGATGTATACAACAGGTACAGTACTAAAATAAGGATTGAATAGGATATAATTACAAGATCAAAAGATGAAGAATATCACAGAACAAGACGCCTAGAATCAGAGAAAAAGTCAGGAAAAAGAGGTATGATCCTTACTTAGGACCCTCGAGACGCGACCTATGTCTCAGGTTCGAAAACACAAAACCTTCGGGAAGAGATACAAACTCATCCTCATCTAGATCTAAGATAGATCGAGATGAACAATTCCGGGATATTACCCGAATTGGACACCATAACTTTAATGTAAGCAGCACTGAGCTCGTCTCAATACTAAGAAATATGGGAGACAAAGTTGAATGGCCGAAAGAAATGCGTTCTAATCCTAACAGGAGGAACCCCGATCAATGGTGTGAATTCCACAATGATCACGGCCATAGAACAACAGATTGCAGATATTTACAAGGTGAAGTACAACATCTATTAAAGCAGGGCTATTTAACAAACTTCTTTAGTGATAAAGGTAAACAAGCATATATGAAGAACATGCATGAGCCACCAAAACCCCCTCCCCAAAACGGACTGTTAACGTCATACATGGAGGAGAAGAGGTAAACGGTATAATATGTCAGCTAACCTCAAAAGCCACGAACACGCACGGAAAACGGGTTCGAGAAGAAATGATAGAAGAACAAATATCTTTTGACGGTGCAGACTTTGGTAGAGTGATACTTCCACACAATGACGAGTTGGTAATATCTTTACTCATTCATTACACTAACGTTAAAAGGGTGTCGATTGATCCAGGCAGTTCAGTCAATATTATTTTGATGAACGTCATGGAAGAAATGCTAGTAGAAAATACAATGATTCCAAAGGTTCGAGCCATATCTGGGTTTGACAATTCAACAATGATAACTAAAGGTGAGATCGAACTCAATACTTACGCTGAAGGAGTCGTCAAAAATGCAAAGTTCCAAGTCATTAATACAGAAATGGCTTACAACGTCATCCTGGGAAGACCATGGATTCATGACATAAAAGCAGTCCCATATACTTTACATCAAGTAATAAAATTCCCTTCCAAATGGGGAATACGGAAGATCAGGGGTGATCAGCAAACCTCGAGGATTATTAATTCAATAACTCTTAACNTGATCATCTACGTACCAAAGAAATAGATATTCCAATAGGTACGGAAGAGGATAATAACAAAACAAATCCTGTAATAATCAAGAATGAGCCAGAACATGCGGACATAGACTCCAGACAGATTTCATTCATGAATCAGAAGAAGAAGAACATATCAAAACAACTGCTGAAGAACTCGAGGTTGTTCCCATCTCAGAACAAAAGCCCGAAAGGAAACTTTACATTGGCGTAAAGTTGTTAGAAAGATTAACTCCAGAACAAAAAGGTACGTTTGTCAATTATTTAAAGGCTAATGAGGATTGTTTTGCATGGTCCCACTCGGATATGATAGGTATCCCACCGGAAGTGATGACTCACAAGTTAAACGAAGATCCATCATTCGTACCTGTTAAAAAAAATAAACGAAAACAAGGATCTTTCAAAAATCAAGTGATCGATGAAGAAGTTCAAAAGCTTTTAAATATAGGTTCGATAGCAGAGGTAAATTATCCTGACTGGCTAGCTAATACCGTAGTTGTACCCAAAAAGAACAGAAAATGGCGGGTATGTGTCGATTATACTGATTTAAATAAAGCATGTCCTAAAGATTCATTTCCCTTGCCACATATAGATCAAATGATCGATGCAACTGCGGGTCATGAATTGTTAATCTTTTTAGAGGCATATTCTGGTTATAACCAAATCAAAATGAACCCCTTGGATGAAGAAAAGACTTCCTTCATTACTAACCGGGGGACCTATTGTTATTATGTTATGCCTTTGGGTTAAAAAATGCAGGTGCCACTTATCAAAGATTAGTGACAAAAATGTTCCAAGAATATTTGGGCAAAACAATGGAGGTTTACATAGATGATATGCTTGTAAAGTCAATACAAGCGGTAGATCATCTACAACATCTCTCTATCACTTTGGATATTTTACGCAGGTACAATATGAAGCTCAACCCGGAAAAATGTGCCTTCGGAGTACAATCCTGTAAATTTTTGGTATTCCTTGTGTCTAACAGAGGAATAGAGGTAAATCCAGCGCAAATAAAAGCTATAGAAGAAATACCTGAAATTTTGAGAAATAAAAAAGAAGTCCAAAGATTGACAGGAAGAATAACAGCTTTAGGGAAATTTATTTCTAAGTCTTCCGAAAAAAGCTTGAAATTCTTTGCAGTTCTTAAAAAGCAAAATATGTTCGAATGGACTGAAGAATGTCAACAGGCTTTAAAAGACTTGAAGGTTTACTTGTCAAAACCACCATTGCTATCAAAGCCAAAAGAAGGGGAAAGATTATACATCTACCTGGCTGTCTCAGAAATTGCCGTAAGTGCAGTACTGGTAAGAGAAGAAAGAGGTAAACAATCTCCCATTTATTATGTAAGCAAAACTTTATTAGATGCAGAGACTAGATATCCACATCTAGAAAAATTAGCTTTAGCATTAATAATGGCATCAAGAAAATTGCGTCCTTATTTTCAATGTCATCAAATTACTGTCGTAACTTCATATCCTTTAAGGAATATTTTGCATAAACAAGAACTGTCAGGAAGATTAGCCAAATGGGCCATAGAATTAAGTGAACATGATATAACATATCAACCTAGAACTGCAATTAAATCACAAATATTGGCCGACTTTGTAGCTGACTTTAGCAATAATATTACTCCTGAAGTAGAAAAGGAATTGCAACTTTTCAATGGTATAAACCCAGGTCAGTGGACCCTATTTACAGATGGCTCATCTAATATAAAAGAAGCAGGATTAGGTATTGTACTAATATCACCCACGGGTGAAAAAATACGACAAGCAATCAAATGCTATCCAATAACTAACAATGAAGCAGAGTATGAGGATGTTATTGCAGGTTTAGAATTGGAACGAGAGTTGTCAATCGAACAAATCAAAATCAACAACGATTCACAACTGGTGGTAAATCAAATACAGGGGACTTACATCGCTCGAGAAACTTGAATGCAACCGTACTTAGAAAAGGCACGAGAACTTATGAGACAGTTCAAAATGTGGGAAATAACACAAATACCTAGAGAGGAAAATGCTGAAGCAGATGCATTGGCCAACCTTGCAGCAGTTACGGACGTAACCAATAAAGACAACATTATCGGCGTACACCTCTTCCATTCGACAGTCGATCACAGCAAGAATGAGGTATTTTTCAATAATCTAACTTGGGATTGGAGAAATGAAATTCTTAACTTTTTGCAGAACGGTATCGTACCTGAAGACAAAAAGGCAGCTCAAGCGCTCCGCCGCAAAGCAGCGAGATACTGTTTAGTTCACAGCACCTTGTATCGCAAAATGTTTGGAGGACCCCTAGCTAAGTGCCTCGGACCTAACTAGACGGAGTTTGTGATAAAAGAAGTCCATGAGGGCCACTGTGGAAATCACGAAGGTGCAAGATCTTTGGTAAAACCCTTAATTAGAGCAGGATATTACTGGCCCAATATGGAAGAAGATGCGGAAAATTTCATATCAAAATGTGATAAATTTCAGCGGTTCGCTAATAAAATGCATCAACCAGCAGAATTGTTACATTTTATTATATCACCATAGCCCTTCCTGAAATGGGGAATGGACATAGTAGGACCTCTTCCCTCAGCTAAAGGTCAGGTACGGTTCCTACTTATACTTTCTGATTACTTCACAAAATGGGTAGAAGCAGAAGCATTCAAACATGTGCGGGAAAAGAAGGTTAAGAGTTTCTTATGGAAAAATATAATATGCCGGTTTGGAATTCCAAAAGAGATCGTATGTGACAATGGCCCACAATTTATAGGCACTCAAATCACAGAATACTTCGGCAGCTGGAAAATCAAACGGATCACATCAACACCATATCATCCCGTAGCTAATGGACAAGCAGAATCCACAAACAAAATCATCGTCAATAATATAAAGAAACAGTTAGACATAGCCAAAGGCAATTGGCCCAACGAATTACCAGCGGTGTTATGGGCATCCCAGACTACATCAAAAACAGTTACGGGAGAAAGTCCTTTCACACTTGTTTATGGCTCCGAAGCATTAATACCTGTGGAAATTGGCGAACTAAGTCTTAGAGTAACGACAGCTACAGAACAAACGAATGATGTTGAACTCCAAACCAATCTAGACCTGCTCGAGTCACGAAGAGATGCGGTCTTAATACGGATGGCAGCTCAAAAGCAAATCATAGAACGATACTACAACCGCAAATCTCACCTCAGGCATTTCAAAATTGGGGAGTACTTAAAAAGGTCTTCCAGTCAACAAAGGAAGCAGGAACTTGTAAACTAAATCCAAATTGGGAAGGTCCCTATAAGGTCCGAGGCATAGCAGGAAAAGGCGCGTACGAGTTGAAAGCCATGGATGGAAGTATTTTACCAACAAGTTGGAATGCCATCCACTTGAAGAAATATTATTTCTGAGGAAAAGAAGTACCCCCGGTCAGGTACCCCATGTTAGATTATATATTGGAATATTTAAAATTTTACTAACTTTTTTAGATGGTAAGCAAAAATCTAACCCATCACCAGATGATGACATTAGACCTGCAAAGACGCGAGGAAATAACATAATTCCCGGTCTAGGGTTACACTTTCTGATGGATATTTTAAAGGGTTAAGCAGTCATCATCTAAAAAAGGTATATACCTTCGAGTCCGGAATGTTTTCCTTTTTCAGGGAAAGGACCACAAGGAAGGAATAATCAAGTGCTCGAGATCTCATTCTTCAACGCTCAAACACTTGGGGGACTATATAATATGGAAGGCCAAGAAGAAGCAAAGACTACCAGAAGTCAGAATGCTCGAGCCTAAAAAACCATTCACCCAACAAGTCAAGTGACACGAGCAAAAGAATGGAAGATTCCGGCACGAGAATTACGAAAGCCTACTCTGAAAAATCTCGAACCATGTTCAGGTTAGAAGGCAAAATATTAGCTACGAAGAAGAAATGTACATCTCTTATACAAAAAACTGTTACATCTAAAACAGTTAGGGATAGAAGATCATCATCATTGTACTTAGCCAAAACTGTTGTAATCAAAACAGTTACGAAATCTTTGTACTCAAATAGAAAACTGTTATTCAAATAAAAACAGTTACGGATGAAAGATCAAAACCCTTGTATATATTCTCAAAACTGTTATCAAATAAAACAGTTACGGATTACAATACATTTCTCTCGTACTTACAACTGTTGCAAATAAAACAGTCATGGGAAAAAACCTAATACTTACGAAAACTGTTACTAATGAAAAACAATCACTTCCTTGTATTTAACTCGAAAAAACCGTTATCTACTAAAAACAGTTACGAAATACAAGTGATTATTAAATCTGTTAAAACAAAACAGTTGCAACATGAGTTTTAGATGACAAACGTAACACATGTAAAATGTTGTGAAAGTTCAAGAAAAAAACCTCTCACAAAAATATTCTTAAAACATATGGAAAATTCCTATTACTCTATTGCATTTTCAATGAAGTTGAGACGTCTTCTTCATTAAAACATTAATTAAAGGTCCCTAATTCACAAATAAAGCCTCTTATAAAGGCTAAAGCTTATACTACACCCATCATAAAAGGGTTCAATGTAAAGCACGCATCTTTATGCAAAGAAAGCTAAGAGGTACGAACAAAAACCTTACGAAAGCAAAAGCGATAGACTTGAGTTAATAGTAAGGCTCAAAATTCACAAAAGTCTCAAAAAATCATTGTATTAATATAAAAGCGGCTAAGTACAAAACTAGGTACTAAACTAAGTACTTAGCCGCAAAAATATGTACATTTTTTAGATGCCCCTAAGTTGTCAGTTGGGGACTTTAGAAATTTCAAATTTACTCCCGATGGAGCTGGGAGTAATTACACCAATCCACTATAAAAGAAAAAAAAGGAGATGATTAAAAAGTCTTCATTCTTGAGGAGGAGGAGGAGGAGAGCCAACTTCTTCTTCTGGAGGGTCGTCCGCTGCTTCATCCACTGGAGAGAGATCAAGACCTTGTTGAGTCCTATCTATAGCCTCTTTAGACTTTGCAATCTCAGCATCAAGATCGAAGCCCACTTGACTCATCTCCATCAGTGTGTTGTGGCGAGCATTCATATATGCCCAACTCACTTCAACAACTGTTGACTCTTCAAGCTCATTATAGTCTCTCGACCATACCTGAAGTTCATTCTTCAAGTTGTCATTTTCAGCTTCAGCAGCTTCACGGGCAACCTTCAAAGGTGCGACTGACTCATCCAGATTCTGGACCTTCGCCAAAGCTTCACGAAGATCTTCTTGGGCTTGGGAGAGATTACATACGAGTTCTCCAGAGTACTCTTCTTTTCGCCCCAACAAATTCTTCAAATACCGGACCTCTTCCGTGGCTTTTGAAAGTTGCTCAGCAAAAGAAGATTCAAGAGCATCCTTG
This sequence comes from Nicotiana undulata, assembly GCA_005239495.1. Lineage (NCBI taxonomy): Eukaryota > Viridiplantae > Streptophyta > Magnoliopsida > Solanales > Solanaceae > Nicotiana > Nicotiana undulata. The sequence continues at coordinate 21,151 of ML287807.1, read as the reverse complement.
TCTTTATTAGCTTGGCTGGAAGAAGCCTTCTCCACTGCTAGCTCTCCTTTGACAATCTTCAACTGCTCATTTAAGGTATCTCTCTCATCTTCCAGAGCTTCCATCTCTATTTGAAGGCTTTCATATTGTGCTTTAAAACCATCAAGCCCACACAGCACTTGCAACTTTTTTTCATAATTGGAGATTCTCTTCATAAGATCTAGACCAATAAGGTGCGTCTGTAAAAATAGTAAAACAATCAAAAATGTTAAACTATTAATTAAGAAACAGTACACGTGCAAAAGGTCTTTAAAAAAAAGTACATACCTTTAGGGAATTGTGCACCGCCTCATTAGCCCAAGTAAGGGATGCATGGCTGTCAAGTTTGGCTCTTTCTTCAGGGCCAATTAAAGGCTTGAGCCACATTTCCGGCTCACCGGTACTAATCTTCTTAAAGAGGCTACCACCAGCTGGAACCTCAATCATGACCCTTCTCATCTCCCTGCTGGAAGACCCTTCTTCTATAATAGAAGGCATGGAAGCAAGGACTGAAGGGGCAGCAGAATAGACAGAAGGGCCAGGAGCCAAAAGAGTCGCGGGCACTTCAATAGAGACGGAAGAAAGGGAAACTGAAGAGATAATAGGAACTGAAGGAGAAACAATAGCAGTAACCCGGGGAGCAGAAATAGCAGCAAAGTGCGGGTAGATGGTAGCCAAAGGAACATCATCAGGGTCCATTTCAAACCCTTTGTGAAATAGACGTTCAGTGGGATCTCGAGATGGAGACTGAGATTGATCACGAGAAGAAGAAGGCCTGATGGCAACACGGAGAAAGAGGTGCGAAAGTAGACTCGTCGTCTGAAATTACCCGCCTTCTTCTCACCCGGTGCACTAAAGCACCCTCTTCTTCACCCTCATCTTCCCCTCCAGAGCGGGGATCTTGGGCTTTCCTTTTTGAAGCACTGGTCAGAATACTCTGGGCATGAGACAAGGACATCCTCGAAAGTGATGAAGATGCCCTACGGGTAGAAAACCCTATCAGAAAAGGAAAAAGAGTTAATAAAAAACTCAAGCAAAGAAAGGAGTGAGAAAAACACTACTTACCATGGGTCTTGACAATCCACTTATGCTTTGCCGAAAAGTACTTCCAGGATCTTTCCTCGGCAGGAGCAGCAGTCAATATTCTTTCTACCCAACTGTGAATGTCGGAGACATTCTCGACAACATTCATAGTTGCTGTAAATAAGAAGAAAACAGATACGGTGTTAGAAACACAAAATAAATTTTATGTAAATAAAACTAGCGCGAATCAAAGTACTTACATGCACGATTCCACTTCTCAAGGAAGGGAAGATTACTTTCACCCACTAAAACAGCAGTGGGAACAGCAACGTACCTAAGGTACCAACCTCTGTCTTTGTCATCGCCAGGGGTTACTAAAACCCTCTTACTCCGGGCAACCAGAGTAAAAACCCCTTGACGGAATAAAGCAGGAGAATATAAATGCATCAGATGATGAAAGGTAAAAGGGACAGAAACCCTTGAAGCTAGAACTCTCAGACAGGCAACAACACTCCATACTAAAGGACCAACTTGTCCTAAGCAAATTTTGAAAAAGCGACAAAATTCTATGATAACAGGGTCAACAGGAGGCTGAAATCCTAATGTGAAAGGGTAAGTATAGACGTAAGAAAAACCCGTCTTGAAAGACGTAACTCTTTGAGTACCACTTGGCACAAGAATGGGAACATTAGACTCCCAAGAACAGTCCCTACGAACAACGGGAATGTGACCTACAGTAATGATGGTAGCATATTTCTCAACACTATCTAAAGAATGAGCCTGTTCGGGAATAGGAGAATTTACTTCTGGAAAGACTATCTCCGCAGGAATGATTTCATCAACTCTGGGTTCATGAAAATCATCCTTGTTCTTAGAAACAGAATGAGAAGATCTACCCTTTAGAGAAAATAACGACCTAGCAGAGGAAGGAGAAGAAGAACCTCTAGTAGAGGTATGTCCCAGGCTCCTTAGTCGGCCACCTCTCCGACTCCTAGATGGAGCAGAAGAAGAAGCCAAAGCTTCAACATCAATAACCTTTTCAGGTTGACCTGAGGAATACATATTTATAAAAACAAAGAAGAAATTCTTTTACAAAGAAAAGATTAAGTTATGGAAGTTTTTCGTGCTAAGGAAGAAAAGAAGACGACTATTTATACCTAATGGCGACCGTCGAAACTTGGAAAGGTAATGATGGAAAGTCATAATTACAGATGTCACTTCTGTACTAATTCAGTCGCAAAAATCCCTAAAAAGCACCGGGTCATTTTAGAACCAATCAGAAACGAACACGTGGAAGAAGCATTAAATGGAAGTGATGTACGACACATGCGTCCATAAAAGAATACAAGGTTCCGAGGTAAAGCGGCGGCAAAATATTCCCTCTATAAATCAAGTATCCACTTACCAAGTATTATACGCTAAATACATGGCAAGTGGGGGGACAATCTATATTGGTAAAAAATATAGCCTCATACGTGTACAAATTTTGGATGACTCATCCAGCCAGGTGGACCAAATAAAACATCATACGTGGACATGGGATAAAAAGGTACGGTCAATGCAAGGAATTATCTGCGGAAAGATAATCAAATAAGAAGAGACACGGTCACAACGAATCCAGACGCAATAATGGGCCGATTTGAAGATCAGCAATCAATGTCTTGTACGTTATGTAACTCCTAAAATAACAGTTACTATTCACCATTGTAATGCCTCATTAATGTAATAATTAATCATTAAATAGGCTATCATGGTAGAAATACAAACGTTGTACTAGGATAATATCCCTATAAAAGGGATAAAAATGTAACAAACAAGGGCATCTGATTTCTCGGATACTAAGCTATTTTAATTTTTTGCATATTGATCTCGAAATTATTGCTACTTTATTCTTTATTTTATTAATTCGATTATCAGTAACCCGAGTTTATCCTAAATTAAGCTTTAGTCAAAAGATCTTAATTTTTGGTTAAACAATGTTCTGTGCATTTATTTGGAGAACTAAATGCTTGTATGCTAATCATAAATGTTAAATAGTCGAGTCTGGTGGGGGTAAGGGCCTAATCATGTTTATATTGCAGAAATATGAGGCACGAAGTCCCTAGATTCGGCATGGTTAGCAATATTCACCCAAAGCTCTTGAACTGGTAGGAGGATCTTCACTCCAGTGATAAGAAACTTGTTAAGAAATACCTGGGTAATTTACCATCTCTCCTAGATATTCAACCCAACAACATGTTGATCGAGGCTGCTACCTTATTCTGGGATAGCGAAAGAGCTGTCTTTCATTTTGGGGATATTGAGATGACACCGTTGCTAGAAGAAATAGGAGGACTGTCGGGGTTAGTCTGAGAAACCCCTGGGTTGTTAGTGCCTGAAAACCGCACAGGCAAATGTTTTTTGAAAATGATGGGTCTAAAGAAGAATGCAGAGTTACAATGTCTGAAGAAGTCGTACATTCCTTTTGAGTACTTGTATGAAAGGTACGGCCACATCAAGTCATACCGTACCTATCATGAAAAATTTGCCATCACATCTTTGGGACATATTCACCATATGGTATTTGTCTTCATTGTTTGCTTCCTGGGGATGATCGTGTTTCCAACAAAGAAAGAAAGGATCCACACTAGGTTAGATATGGTAACCAAGACTTTGATGGAGGGAATTGGCGGGCAGACTTTCAACATCGTCCCTATGATCATCTCGGACATTTATCGAGTCTTAGAACACTGTCAAAGAGGAGCTAAGCACTTCGAAGGCTGCAATCTGTTACTACAACTCTGGCTCTTAGAACATCTCCAAAAGGGTCAGTACCAGCAAGAATTTCCGCGAAGGGCATGGAATGATCATATCGCTTTCCACCACCCCAAGCGAATGACATATATTCCCGACAGGTTTGCTCAACCCGAGACTGCTAGGGAATGTGTGGAGTTCTTTTCATAATCTGACTGAGAACGAGCACCGTGAGATACACGAAACCAATAAGAGATTGATTGAAGAATGGAAAGACATGGCCGTCCATTCCAACAAGAAGTTGGAATACTTTGAGCGAGGCATAGTCGAGTTGGATGGCAAGATCATAAAAAGAGTTGAAGACTGTCAAAAGGTTGAAGGGAATGAAGGTGGACATCTGGACAGAGCGTATCTACTGCTGGGAATTCGCTAGCTAGGGAACCTGTTCGATGGAATCAAGGATGCCGAATCTGGGGAGGGTCCTTCTGGGACGAATTAGGATAGTATTTTTTTTACTTTATCAATGTAATAAGGCCAATGGCCATTAGTGACTTTATTTCTTGCTTATCATTTTAGTGTCATTTTGGATTCGTCTATTTTTACATTAATGAAATGAGGCATTTTAGCATTTAAGTTCTCCAAATTAATTTGTCGCTAGGCCTACCTCGGTCACAACGAGGTTCCCAAATTAGGACACGCTTTATATTCCCGCACTATGTGTTTAAATATCGCAATACTTTTTCATAATCCTCACTGACTTGGCTACCTTTTGTTTTGTTTTTGTTTTCTTTCCTTTAATTATTCCCTTCCCCAAAGGTTGGTTCGTGCACTCTGGCATCATCATCACACTACACAAGATCCAGGGTCCCTCCACCATCTCCTCCTCCTAGTCTTTCCAAAGGAAGAAGCGAAGGCAAAGGAGAAATGGAAGATTTGAGCAACACAACACCAGTTGAACCGGTAGAGGCCGCTGACGACCAGGGTATTCAAGTTCAGAACGAGGCTACGTCACAACTAGAGCAATGGTTGGTGAAGCTCCAAGGAGAGCTTGAGCAGGTCCGGAATCTGGCAAACTTACCCTTCACACTCAGTGTTCCAGATGTCAACCATCCTAACACCCAAAATCCCATACCTCCTCAAAACACCCCAAACAAATAGAATCATCCCACAACCCATCACCACACTACTACTCCAAAGAATCAAACTCTTCCACCACAATACAATGCTTTCCACATTCCAAGAAATACTACGCTACTTGTCCCCGAGCCACAAAACTCCACAAATGACCACCTTTACGCCCAGGCGCCTGGCCATCACAACAACCCCATCTACGTGAAGACTATGTCGAACTCCACTCAACCCATTTCATACATACTTGAATCTAGTGAAAAGGATTTGCTTATCAAAAATTTGGCTGAGGAACTTAAGAAGCTAACTAGACGAGTTCAAGGTGTCGAGGGAAGCAAGGGAGTTGAAGGGTTGAACTACGAAGACCTCTACATACAGCCCGATGTCAAACTGTCCGAGGGGTACAAACCTTCTAAGTTTGAAATGTTCGATGGTACAGGTGATCCGAGGGTCGATCTAAGGACCTAATATGATAAACTTGTTGGAGTAGGAAAAGATGAAAAGATTCGCATGAAACTGTTTATGAGGAGCTTAACAGGGGATGCTCTGTCTTGGTACATCAGCCAAGACCCCAGGAAATGGTCAAATTGGGTGAGCATGGCGTCAGACTTCATGGACCGGTTCAGGTTCAATACAGAGAATGCGCCAGATGTGTTCTACATTCAGAATCTTAAGAAGAAGCCTACAGAAACTTTTCGTGAGTATGCTACTTGCTAGAGATCTGAAGCTGCTAAAGTCAGGCCCGCCTTAGACGAAGAACAAATGAATAAGTTCTTTGTCCGAGCCCATGATCCACAATATTATGAGCGGTTGATGGTAATTGAGAACCATAAACTCTCTGATATTATCAAGTTAGGCGAAAGAATTGAGGAAGGAATTAAGAGCAGAATGGTCACCAAATTTGAAGCCTTACAAGCTACAAATAAAGCCCTACAATCTGGTGGTGTGTTCAAGAAGAGAGATGTGGGAGCCTTGATGGTTGCACAGGGGCCTAAATCCCCGCTAACCCATCAAACTTACCAAACTCCCCCACTCACATATCAACTTGCGCCTTCTCCAACATACCAAGCACCCTCACCCACATACCAGTCAGCACCTCTACCAACATATTAGTCATCACCCCCACCTACCTATCAACAACGATCTCCCATATATTCCCAACCTTCCACCGTCCATCATACCTACAATTCCCAGCCATCCCACTATCAGTCATCCCCTGCTCGCCAAAATTTCCCTAGACCTTGACCCAACTTTGATTGCAGACCTCCTAAACAATACACTGCCATTGCTGAACCTATTGACTAGCTATATGAGAGACTTAAAGCTGCTGGTTACATCACTCTTATCCCTGCCGTAACCCCTGAGAATCCTTCTCAGTGGGTTAATCCAAATAAAACCTGTGCATATCACTTCGGCATGAAGGGACACACAATCGATGAATGTCAGTCGCTGAAGGATAAAATACAATCTCTGATCGATAACAAAGTAATTCTGGCAAATTAATACGCTCCCAATGTCTGCGACAACCCGCTCCCAGACCACAGGGTTGGAGGTGTCAACATGATTGAGGTAGAAGAGGATTGGGACCCATATGGGTCAATTGGGTTGATCATAGAAGGCGATGACCCAAAGAAGCCAGCAGTTACCCTTAACCCTATCATAGTCCAGATTCAACCATCCGGAGATGTTGAGGTAGCTGCATCAGTACCTTTTGAGTTTGAAGCGACACCACCGTTAAAGGCACCTGCGCCATTTGAGGTCGAAGTTATGCCACCTGCAAATACGCTTGCACCATTTGAGATTGCGGTTATGCCACCTGCTCCGTTCGAAGTAAAGATAGCTGCACCAATCACAGTGGCGGTGTCAACTACGCCACCCTTCTACACTAATGTTGTACCATGGGATTATGTAACTGAGGCAAGAAGGAAAGGCAAAGTCAAGATCGAAGAAGCTACTGCTGCATAGGGAATGATAAGGACCGGTAGGGTCTATACACCCTAACACTTGGCCGAATCCAGCAAACAAGCTTCCAACAGGCCACCCGTCATTGAGACAGGCCCAGATGACCTTTGGAGGAAGGTGCAGGCCAAAGAATACTCTTTCATTGACCAGTTGAACAAAACCCCAGCTCAGATATCCATTCTGTCATTGCTGCAAAATTCAGAGACACACATAAATGCTTTGATGAAAGTGCTGAACGAAGCATATGTGCCAAACAATATCACCAGTGGGAAAATGGCCAATATGGTAGGTTAAGTACTGGAGAGTCATAAGATCACTTTCCACGAGGACGAGATACCGCCTAAAGGGAAAGGTCATAATAAAGCGCTGCACATCACTGTGCAATATGAGGACTACTTCATCACCAGGATTCTGATCGACGAGGGATCCATTCTCAATATCTTTCCATTGACAACACTCAAGAAATTGGGCAAGGGGTTGTACGAGATAAGAGAGGGGTCGATGAATGTGAAAGCTTTCGACGGATCGCAGAGGTCCACCATCGGCGAAATCAGCCTTTGTTTGCAAATGGGGCCTACGTGGTTTGAAGTTGATTTTCAGGTGATAGACATATCGGCGTCCTACAACCTGCTATTAGGACAGCCATGGATACATGTCGCTGGGGTCGTGGCATCGACGTTGCATCAGGCATTGAAATTTGAATGGAACCATCAAGAAGTAATCATCCACGGAGACGAAAGCAATCCTATCTACAGTCGCCAAACAATTCCGGTGGTTGAAGGAAGAAGAAGGCTAGGTGGAGAAACCTACCACCACATTGAACGGGTCAACGCAATAGACAAAGAAAAATGGTGGGATAGTAATATAGCGAGCCTGTTGAACTGGAGAGGGTACGAGCCTGGTAAAGGGCTCGACAAGAATATTCACGGGATCTCTAAGCCAATACAGCTCAAGCGCCATGGCAGTATTTTTGGTTTAGGATACAAATACACCTGGGAAGAGTTCAGGAACTGGTCGCCACTATGGCGCTGTCCTTATTACCCACTGGAGCAGCCAATACCACATCTGGAGCAGACCTTTCAACAGGCCGATGTTATATGGGGGTCAGAGGAAGAAGAAGCACTGGCAGCATTAAAGAATCTATTCCTGGAAGAGGATTATATGGACTGTTGCGTTATTTTTTAGGAGGAGGGGGAGGAAGGCCCTTTCATCCAGGTCGTGAGCAAGGGAGCATCTCTTAAGAACTAGACTATCAGAACAGCCAAGGCCCGACGAGTCTCGGGGTAGCAAGGTTGAACAAGCATTGTTTATTTTCTTTTGCTAAATGATTTCCTTTTTCGCATTTCTATTTCCGCAATAAGATCTTCAATGTTTCAAAACATTTATTTAATTAATCAAAAACACTTTTATGTTTTATGAATCAATATTTATTATTATTATTTTCTGTCATTACTTTATCTATACAACATTACTATTACTTGTCTTGATGAACCAATGACTATGACATGCAGTGAGGCAACGCAACAAAAGGACATTGATTCAGAAGAAAAAGATGATATACCTAACGAAATTATCAAAGAAGTCGAGAATTTTGAGAACCGGCCTAAGTCCAATCTGGACGAGACTGAGATAGTCAACCTGGGAGATTCAGAGAATGTCAAAGAAACTCGCATCAACGTCCATTTATCACCGTCAGAGAAAGAGGAATACACACAGTTCTTGAAAGGGTATAAAGACATGTTTGCATGGTCGTACGACAATATGACTGATCTGAGCACATCCATTGTGGATCACAAACTTCCAACCAATCCAATGTGTCCACTGGTAAAACAGAAGCTCAGAAAATTCAAGCCTGACATGAGTTTGAAAATCAAGGAAGAAGTTACCAAGAAAATCAACGCCAAAGTTCTCAGAGTGGTTGAATATCCTACCTGGTTATCCAACATCGTGCCGGTACCAAAGAAGGATGGGAAGGTCAGAGTCTGTGTCGACTACCAGGATCTCAACCGAGCCAGTCCGAAGGATGATTTCCCATTGCCAAACATACACATCCTAGTTGACAATTGCGCCAAGCATGAACTTCAGTCTTTCGTGGATTATTTCGCTGGTTACCATCAGATTTGGATGGATGAGGAAGATGCTGAGAAAACGGATTTCATTACGCCGTGGGGAGTTTACTGCTACAAGATGATGCCATTCGGCCTAAAGAATGTTGGGGCCACCTATATGAGAGCTATGACCACTATCTTCCACGATATGATACATAAAGAGATCGAGGTATATGTGGACGATGTCATTATCAAGTCCAAGAAAGCTACCGACCACATAGCATATCTGAGAAAGTTCTTTAATAGGTTGCAGAAATACAACCTGAAACAAAACCCCACAAAGTGTGCATTCGGGATTCCTGCTGGGAAATTGCTCGGGTTCATCGTCAGCCAACGAGGGATAGAATTGGATCCGTCAAAGGTCAAAGCCATCAAAGAGTTACCACCGCCAAGGAACAAGAAAGATGTGATGAGTTTTCTGGGACGCCTTAACTATATTAGCCGATTCATTGCACATTCCACAGTTATATGTGAATCAATCTTCAAGATGCTGCAACCAAATGGACAGAAGATTGTCAAAAAGCCTTTGACAAAATTAAGGAATATTTGTCAACACCACCAGTCTTGGTACCGCCAGAACCAGGTAGACCCTTGCTACTCTACCTCGCAGTATTAGATGGAGCTTTCGGCTTCGTTCTGTGGCAGCACGATGAGATAGTAAAGAAAGAGCAAGCTATCTATTATCTTAGCAAGAAGTTCACTCCGTATGAGGCACGGTATTCTCTATTGGGACGTACCTGTTGTGCTCTAACTTGGGTAGCCCAGAAGCTGAGGCATTACTTCTGTGCCTACACAACATATCTCATATCAAGGATGGATCCTTTGAAGTACATATTTCAGAAGCCCATGCCCACTAGCAAGTTGGCCAAGTGCAAAATCCTGCTGAGTGAGTTCGACATTGTCTATGTGACTCAAAAAGCTGTCAAGGGACAAGCGTTGGTAGAACATCTTGCTGAAAATCCCGTGGATGGAGAATACGAACCCCTGAAAATGTATTTTCCCAATGAAGAAGTATCATTCATAGGAGAAGACATTGCAGAATGCTATGATGGTTGGAGAATGTTTTTCGATGGAGCAGCGAAGTTTAAAGGAGTCGGCATTGGAGCTGTCCTGATATCGGAAACTGGTCAGCATTATCCAGTATATGCCAAACTTAGATTCCCCTGCACCAACAATATGGCGGAGTACGAAGCCTGCATCTTAGGGCTCAACATGGCCATTGACATGAATGTTCAGGAACTGCTAGTAATTGGTGACACAGATTTGCTAATACACCAACTACAAGGATAATGGGCTACTAAGAATTCCAAGATACTGCCATACCTGCACCACGTGCAGGAATTGAGAAAGAGGTTCACAAAGATAGAATTCCGGCACGTCCCCAGAATTTAGAACGAGCTCGCCGATGCATTGGCCACTTTATCATCCATGATACAACATCAAGATAAGAACTTCATTGACCCTATTCCAGTGAAGATCCATAGCCATCCGACCAACTGTGCCCATGTTGTAGAGGAAGCGTACGGAAAACCATGGTTCCACGACATCAAGGAGTATCTATCAAAGAGAGAGTACCCAGAACTTGCAAATCACACTCAGAAACACACGCTTCGGAGATTATCCAACAACTTCTTTCACATCGGAGGAATCTTGTACAAGAGGACTCCTGATCTGGGATTATTAAGATTGGTTGATGCAAAGGAAGCCTCTAAATTACTTAAAGAGATCCATGATGGGACATGCGACCCACATATGAATAGTTTTATCTTAGCAAAGAAGATACCCAGGGCCGATTATTTCTTGATGACCATGGAAACGGACTGCATCCAATATGTTTGGAAATGCTACCGATGTCAGATACATGCAGATATGATAAAGGTACCCCCAAATGAGCTTAATGCAACAAGCTCACCTTGGCCATTCGCCGCCTCCAACTGACACATGTTCATCTTGGTAGCAATTGATTACTTCACTAAATGGGTCGAAGCAGCATCCTACAAAGCGGTGACTAAGAAAGTCGTGGCAGACTTTTCCGCGATCGTATTGTTTGTCGATTCGGAGTTCCAGAGTCAATCATCACTGACAACGGTTCCAATCTCAATAGTGACCTGATGAAAGCTATGTGCGAGACTTTCAAGATCAAACACAAGAATTCCACAGCCTACAGACCTCAAATGAATAGAGCCATAGAAGCCGCCAATAAGAACATCAAGAAGATACTGAGGAAGATGATAGAAAATCACAAACAATGGCATAATAAGTTATCATTTGCCTTGCTTGGATAACACACCATAGTCCGCGCGTCAATCGGGGCAACCCCTTACATGCTGGTTTATGGAACAGAAGTTGCCATTCCTGCCGAAGTGGAGATTCCTTCCTTAAGAATCATACAAGAAGTTGAGCTTAGCGATGCAGAGTGGGTAAAGAGCCGTTATGAGCAGCTAGCCCTCATAGACGGGAAAAGAATGAATGCAGTATGTCATGTGAAACTTTATCAGAATAGAATGTCTAGAGCCTTCAACAAAAGAGTTAAACCGAGACAGTTCACACCAGGGCAACTGGTGTTGAAGAAGATCTTTCCACATCAAGATGAAGCCAAAGGGAAATTTTCTCCCAACTTCAAGGCCCGTACATGGTTCACCGAGTATTTATAGGAGGAGCTCTTATACTTACAGAAATGGACGGAAAAGTCTGGCTGAAGCCAATCAATCCAGATGAAGTTAAACGCTGTTATGTGTAATCCTTTACGCTTTTATCAATGATGTAAATTGAACTACTCCTGACCTGATTCCCCTTTAAAAGGGGATACATAGGCAGCCCTATGGGTTCAATCACAATTCAATAAAAATTTCATTTTCCCCCGCAATTGGAAACTGGGGCAGAATTTTGAGGAGGACCCTCAAAATTTTGAAGCAAGTTCAGTCGATCGTCGCATGTGCAACAATCATAAGCGTCAACCCATAAAACTGGGGCAGAATTTTGAGGATCCGTAGCATGAGAGGTTGCAAGGTCTTGAACCGTGTCACGGTCGTCCGTTCATCTAGACTATTTTAAAATATATTTTTATACTATATCTTTACAAAATCATGCATACTTACTCTTGAAAACAACTCTGTTTAGCAAACGCTACCCCGACGATATAAACATGATCATCAGATCAAGCAGAATGAGTCAGCAAAGCCAGCGGGGATACGAACCAACCTTCACTATTTACAGAACTCACAATCTTTTTTTGGATGCAGGCACAAAGAATAAACACGCAGAGAAGTCACAAATTTCAGCACAATTGCAAATGCTAAGGTTCACTGTCCACACAAAGAACGAACATGTTCAAAGTCACAATTCTCGAAACCATCATACTTGCCGACTTTTGCTATCAGCACACAAACAAACAATGCTCCGCAGTCGCAATGCTCACAACGATCACAATACCGCAATCTACTACCAGCTAAGAAATCCTACTGTGATTTATTATCTAATCTTTTGCATAAGACTAACTTTTTGCCTTCCTCTGCATAAGGCTAACTTTCTGCCTTCCCTTGCATAAGGATAACTTTCTGCCTTCCACTTGCATAAGGCTATATTTCTGCCTTCCCTTTGCATAAGGCTAAGCTCTGCCTTCATCTTGCATGGGACTAAGCTCTGTCCCCATTTTGCATGAGGTTAAGCTCTACCTCCATCTGCATAAGGCTAACTTTCTGTCTTCCTTGCATAAGGATAACTTTCTTCCTTCCATCTGCATAAGGCTAACTTTATGCCTTCCGTTTGCATGATGTTAAACTCTACCTCCATCTGCATAAGGCTAACTTTCTGCCTTCTGTTTGCATGAGGTTAAGCTCTACCTACATCCGCATAAGGCTAACTTTCTGCCTTCCCTTTGCATATGGCTAATCTCTGCCTTCATCCCGCATGAGGCTAAGCTCTGCCTCCATTTTACTTTTTCATCGAGACTAAGCTCCGTCTCTCAAGCATTATTTACTTCACTTCTCTCTCGGGCTAAGCTCTGCCCCTTCAACTCGAAAGACTAAGCTATGTCTTGTCAGCATCATATTACTGCATTTCATGGGCTGAAATATCGCTAACCTGTCCAAAGGCGTCATAGTTCGGAGGCACCATCTTCATGGCTCGAGAACATCATGTCATGGCCTGAGGATCTCTCTCAATTTTGCATATCATTATTCAAAGGCATCATCGTTCGGAGGCACCATCTTCATGGCTCGAGAACATCATGTCATGGCCTGAGGATCTCTCTCAATTTTGCATATCATTATTCAAAGGCATCATCGTTCGGAGGCACCATCTTCATGGCCCGAGAACATCATTTCATGGCCTGCGAATCCTTCATCAAACAATTCATGGCCCAGGACATCATGGTCTAAAGACGTCATCCTTAATCGTCCAAAGACAACATTCATAGTCCAACGAGAACTTGCATCATGTTTAAATTTACGCACAGTATATGCTTGTATTGTTTTATTTGTAGGTAACTCGTCAAGCGACGACTTTCCTAGCAGGAGCAGTCCCGCTCCAGTTCTCCCAGCCTATCAAACCTAACCATTCCCGTAAACTGTTTATTCATCCACCCCTATATGTTGCGTCCGTTCTTGTGATAACTCCATCGGTATACTTCGTCGATGGGTCTGGAACTACATACGACCTGATTCCTGAAAAACCAGGGATATGTAGGCAGCTCAGAAACTAGGGTGCGGCCTAAATCTCTCCAAATCGTTTCGCTCGGTCAAAATTTGCAATCATATCTTTACCCGACAACTCTTTCATCCTTCCCGGGTAAAGAGGGGCAGCTGTTAATACCCAATTTTTTCTCAAAATATTTTTTATTGCATATATAGCCTCAAAATCATGTATCAATAGCAATTGGTATTTTTCCACAATTTTCCTATATTTTATTAATTTATCCAGCGTTTTATTTCCAATAAATAATTACAAATTGCATTACAAATGATTTCAAAATCATTTCTTGATTTAATGTATTATTTTTTGCCCTATTAAGACCAAATTATATCATAATTAGCCAAATTGGCACCTTTTGGCTATAATTGCAATAACTTTGCAATTATAGCCTAATCATATGATTTTATACTATTTTTATCCAGCAATCGACCATTTGTATTTTTTGATACTAAGTAATCATTTTAATTTATTTTTCTAAGCATGAATTTCATTTTTATTACTATTATTAATTATTTCATAAATTATTTTTAGTTAATTTAATTGGGTATTTAACAACTAGCCACCTTTATTTCGATTTTAGCCTAAATTGACCGGATCCTAACCCAATTAAAATAACCCACCAGACCCCAAGCCCAATTCCTAAATCTACCCGGCCCAATGCTAATTTAATCTTGGTCGCTGATCAATTTTGATCAACGGCCCGGATTTAACCTTACCATAATAAAGTCCTAAGACTACCCCCTCTTCCCCTCTTATTTCACTCCCTCACTCCGCCGTTACATCTCTCTCATCTCTCTCATCTCTCTCAACTCTCTTTGCTAACCTAAGCTCTCACCAGTCGTTGCCTTTCCAGAAACCATGGTGGTTTCACCATCATCCCAGCTTCATGGCTCCCTCCTACAACGAGTATCACTACTTTGAGGCCCTCAAGTGAACCAGAGGCGGTTCACTCACCTCTCATGATCTCTCATGCCATTCTCCGGCCATCCATGACCGTCCGAGTAAGATCTTACCATTTTCGGTTAAAACCGGTGACTTTTGAGTTGATTCTCCTCTTCTCTGGGTTCTCTCTTTGAAACCCTAACTACTAAACTCTCGATTTTCTTAGATCTGTAATAGATCTGGACATATTATGAGTTATCTTCATGTTTTCTTTAAAAAAAATTGTTTTCCCTAAAACGATTCTTCGTCTTCAAACCAGGGTTCTAAAACCCCTTTTCAAAACAGTTTCTTTCTGATTTTTTAGCATTATCTTATGATTTTCATCATGTTTAAACATTATTTATGCTTTTTCCCTTTTGGTCTGACTTATTTTGATAAAACCCTAAGCTTTCAGTTTTAATCCTAGATTCTAAGTGTTTCTTTGATAATACGTTTTTTCAATCTGTATGTGTGCCTGATTTTCATGAGCATCTTAAGTTTCTTGTGATTTTACCCTGTCTTTGCCTATTAGGGTTTCCGACTCTTCACCTCTTTTGCCTATATCATGTCTACTCTGCTGATTCATACTATGTGAATCCTGATTTATGTGATTTTACCCTATGTTTTCTTGTTAGGGTTTCTGATTTTCGTCTATTGTGAGTTAATTCTGTCTGTTCACATAAGCTTGTGCTAATTCCTCCTAAATCAGTATTGTTTTCTATTTGTGAATCCCTGAATCTCTATGATTTATATTTCACTAATTTTGCATAATGTTCTCTACTGATTTGAGTATTTCCTTAAATGTGTGATATTTTCCTTGATTAATATTGATTTCCTCACTCGAGGGTTTCCTTACTGATTTCTAGAATATAAATTATTTTCTGCCTTATTTCTTACTATACTTAGGCTACTGTTTTTATGCTTCACGTGATTCCTTTCCTTATTTTTAGCCTGCTTATTACCGTTTGAGCAATGGCTCATTAATTAAAGGGTGTACTTACATTAATTTGATTCTTATTGATGTGTACTTCTATAGTTAATGCTGAACCATTATTTGTTACCTTATTTTCTGCCTATTTCGAAACTATATATACCCTATTCTGTCATTAGCACAACACGAACACACACTGTTCAAAACTCTCTCTTACACACAAATACTTTGTCTTCTGTTCTCCTCCTGGTTACTTGCTATTGTCAGTCGGCTGCAGCCAAGACTGATTATTATACTCTATTACTCTTTATTCTGTGTATGTTATCTCTTATACTGGTATGTCCTAATTTCAGTTTAAGTTTCAAAAACAAAATGTTTCTTTTGGCACTTCAATTCATCCTGTTCCTAATATGTTTTTATTTATGGTTATGTTGCTCACCCTGCAATTAGCATGTCTACTTTACTGCTTTATTAGTATGATTCTTAACGTATCTCCTCCCTTAGACTCAACATGTTTTCTAAGTGTTACCCCCTTTTGCATGCCGCTTCACTTATGTTTTATTTGATTCCTGGCATACAACAATCTGTACTATGTGCTGCTTAGTTTCTCTGTTGTCCTGAAATACATGCTGTACATGAAACCCCTTAGGATTACTTTGATTCTGAGCTTATGTGTAACCCTGCCTACTGTGTCCCTACCCATATATGCTTTATACTTGTCCCCAATCCCGCATCTCCCTGCTTGTGATTCTGAACTTGTTCTTAGTTCCTGGTTCCTGGTGTGATGTTGAACCTGTTTGAGATTGGTATGTTGTGTGCTATGATTGCCTTGATTTTCTCAAACTGTTTTTACTGAGTAAATTCTTATATTGTTTTGCAAAACTTATTTCAAACAATTTTCATACTCAATCTTTTCAAAACTATGTCAAGCACTCTCACTCTACTCTTAGACCCTTAGGTTCTGCCCCTCTAATGTGTGATTGCTTTGGGATCCCTATTAGATCCCTCTAAACTCTGATGCATTAGAGCTGGCCCTTCCACACCGCACTTACTTTATTATGGTTATGAAAATCTGGGTGTGAGCACTGCCCGAGATCCCTTGAGGTCTTTAGGGAACTCTGACACACCCGGATTTTGTGAAAGGCTGTGAAACACTATTGGCATTGAGAATTCTGGAGATCTGGGCCTATTGGTAGGCTCCTTATAGTGCAACTTCTTATTTTTCTTATTCACTTATGTAATTCATGCAATGGTCTGTAATAATTTATTTGTAAACAACTATTAGGTATAGATAGTGAAAAGGGAGTGGTAACTATGCATGCCAAAGGGTAGAAATCATGCTTTAGGTTTACATTTCCTATTTGCGCAATAGAACTCATGTTTAGGACCAACATGTGCAAATCATATCATGTATTAGATACCATGCCCCTTAAGCTCTACGAGTACTGTTTCATCATCTCACTTTGGCACTATGATTGTATCACTTAGAAATCCTGTTCTAGGATAAATATGTTAATATAAATTGTTATTGATGCAATCATGCTTCATGCTATGTGTTTAACCAAAAAATAAGATCTTTTGAATAAAGTTTAATTTAGGATAAACTCGGGTTACTGATAATCGAATTAGTAAAATAAAGAATAAAGTAGCAATAATTTCGAGAGCAATATACAAAGAATAAAATAGCTTAGTATCCCAGAAATCAGATGATCCTGTTTGTTACATTTTTATCCCTTTTATAAGGATGATCTCCTAGTACAACGTTTGTATTTATGTCATAATAGCCTATTTAATGATTAATTATTATATTTATGAGGCGTTACAATGATGAATAGTAACTGTTATTTTAGGAGTTACATAACGTACAAGACATTAATTGCTGATCTTCGAATCGGCCCATTATTGCGTCCAGATTCGTTGTGACCGTGTCTCTTCTTCTTTGATGATCTTTCCGCGACTAATTCCTTGTATTGACCGTACCTTTTTATCTCGTGTCCACGTGTGATATTTTATTTGGTCCACCTGGCTGGCTGAGTCATCCAAAATTTGTACACGTATGAGGCTATATTTTTTACCAATACAGATAGTCCCCCCACTTGCCATGTATTGAGCATATAATACTTGGTAAGTAGATACTCATTTATGGCGGGAATATTTTGCCGCCTCTTTACCTCGAAACGTTGTATTCTTTTATAGGCGCATGCGTCGTACATCACTTCCATTTAATGCTTCTTCCACGTGTTCATTTCTGATTGGTTCTAAAATGACCCGACACTTTTTAGGGATTTTGTGGCTGCATCCGTCCCGAAGTGACACCTTTAATTATGACTCTCCATCATTACCTTTCTATGTTTCGACGATCGCCATTAGGTATAAATAGTCATCTTCTTTTCTTCCTTAGCACGAAAAACTTCCATAACTTAATCTTTTCTTTGTGAAAGAATTTCTTCCTTGATTTTATAAATATGTCTTCCTCAGGTCAACCTGAAAAGGTTATTGATGTTGAAGCTTTGGCTTCTTCTTCTTCTCCGTCTAGGAGTCGGAGAGGTGGCCGATTAAGGATCCTGGGACGTACCTCTACTAGAGGTTCTTCTTCTCCTTCCTCTGCTAGGTCGTTGTTTTCTTCGAGAGGTAGATCTTCTCATTCTTTTTCTAGGAACAAGGATGATTTTCCTGAACCCAGAGTTGATGAAATCATTCCTGCTGAGATAGTCGTCCCAGATGTAAATTCTCCTATCGCCGAACAGGCTTCTTCTTAGATAACGTCGAAAAATATGCTACCATAATCACTGTAGGTCATCTTCCTGTCGTTCGTAGGGAATTCTCTTGGGAGTCTAATGTTCCCATTTTTGTGCCAAGTGACACTCAAAGAATTACGTCTTACAAGACGGGTTTTTCTTACGTCTATACTTACCCTTTCACATTAGGATTTCAACCTCCTGTTGACCCTGTTATCATAGAATTTTGTCGTTTTCTCAACATTTTCCTAGGACAAGTTGGTCCTTTAGTATGGCATGTTGTTTTCTGTCTGAGAGTTCTAGCTTCAAGGGTTTCTGTCCCTTTTACCTTTCATCATCTGATGCATTTATATTCTCCTGCTTTATTCCGTCAAGGGGTTTTTACTCTGGTTGCTCGGAGTAAGAGGGTTTTCGTAACCCCTGGTGATGACAAAGACAGAGGTTGGTACCTTAGGTACGTGGCTAATCCTACTGCTGTTTTAGTGGGTGAAAGTAATCTTCCCTTCCCTGAGAAGTGGAATCGTGCACGTAAGTATTTTGATTCGCACCTGTTTTATTTACATAAAATTTATTTTGTGTTTCTAACACCGTGTCTGTTTTCTTCTTATTTACAGCAACTATAAATGTTGTCGAGAATGTCTCCGACATTCGCAGTTGGGTAGAGAGAATGTTAACTGCTGCTCCTGCCGAGGAAAGATCCTGGAAGTATTTTTCGGCAAAANGGGTTTTCTACCCGTGGGGCATCTTCATCACTTCCGAGGATGTCCTTGTCTCATGCCCAGAGTATTCTGACCAGTGCTTCAAAAAGGAAAGCCCAAGATCCCCGCTCTGGAGGGGAAGATGGGGGTGAAGAATAGGGTGATTTAATGCACCGGGTGAGAAGAAGGCGGGTAGTTTCGGACGACGAGTCTACTCCCGCTCCTCTTTCTTCCGTGTTGGATACTAGGCCTTCTTCTTCTCGTGATCAATCTTAGTCCCCAGCTCGAGACCCTGCCGAGCGTCTGTTTCAGGAAGGGTTTGACATGGACCCTGATGATATTCCCTTAGCTACTGTTTACCCACGTTTTGCTACTATTTGTGCTCCTCCGGTTACTGTTTTTGCTCTTCCTTCAATTCCTATTATCTCCTCAGTTTCCCTTCCGTCCGTCTCTATTGAAGCACCCGTGGCTTTTCTGGCTTCCAGCCCCTCTGTCTCTTCTGCTGCTTCGTGCCTTCTATTATAGATGATTGAGGTTCCAGCTGGTGGAAGCCTCTTTAAGAAGATTAGCACCGGTGAGCCGGAAATGTGGCTCAAGCCTTTGATTGGCCCTGAAGAAAGAGCCAATCTTGACAGCCTTGCATCTCTTACTTGGGCTAATGAAGTGGTGCATAATTCGTTAAAGGTATGTTATTTTTAAAAGACCTTTTGCACATTTCTTAATTGACAATTTTAACACTTTTGATGGTTTTACTGTTTTTGCAGACGCACCTTATTGGTTTGGAGCTTATGAAGAGAATATCCAATTATAAAAAAGAGTTGCAAGTGCTGCGTGGGCTTGATGATAATAAAGCACAATATGAAAGCCTTCAAATAGATATGGAAGCTCTGAAAGAAGAGAAAGGTACCTTAAAAGAGCAACTGAAGACTGTCAAAGGAGAGCTAGCAGTGGAGAAGGCTTCTTTTAGCCAAGTCAATAAAGATAAAGATGCTCTTGAATCTTCGTTTGCTGAGCAGCTGTCAAAAGCCACGGAAGAGATCCGATACTTGAAGGACTTGTTGGAGAAAAAAGAAGAGTATTCTGGAGAACTAGTACGTAATCTTTCCCAAGCCCAAGAAGATCTCCGTGGAGCCTTGACGAAGGTCCAAAATCTGGTGGAGTCAGTCGCACCTTTGAAGGTTGCCCTTGAAGCTGCTGAAGCTGAAAATGACAACTTGAAGACTGAACTTCAGGTATGGTCGAGAGACTATAATGA
>ML287806.1:0-17335 GCA_005239495.1 Nicotiana undulata | reverse complement strand
AGTGGGCCAATCGCTCCGATTGTCAGGCCCGAATAAGCTCGTGAGCCGGGCTTCGGTGAAAAAGAATATAAACGGGCCTTATAGTTTGAAAGTTAAACCTAAATTGTTCGGTATCTATAACAGAACCAAGCTTGCCGTAGAATTAGCTTGGTTTGATCTCGGAAATAGCACTTTGGAATCAGTAAAATTGAACAGCGGAAATCAAAGAGTAAAGTTGGACTACAGATTGGCTAAATCAACAACAAGAAGTTCCCATGTTATGGCGTTTACTAATATCAACACGACTTTGACATACCTTCGGCTAGAAATAGATGGAAATCTCAAGGCCTACACTTTCTTCGAAGACAAAGAAGAAGACAGATTCCGTTGGCGCGTAACTTATAGCATGCTTTAAGAATATGCTTTTGCATATAAGAAATATAGCTTAATAAAATAAGGATTTTCATATTCAGAACAATAATAAGTGGATAAAAAGAGTGGTTCCACAGCTATTCCACTAGATTAGGAATTCCTATACAGGACTAGAATTTTATTTTCTTTCTTTTACTTTTTTTTTGGTTGAGGGTTGTATTTTATTTATGATTTCTGTTTTTTCTTTCGATTGAAGGGTGTATTATTATTATGTTTTCTATTTAAGAGATGCTTTGTCAACTGTGAGATCTCGATGACTTGTTAATTTTATTCTTCATACTGCTCTAAGCATATATCATGTTACTTTACAGACTTCTAAATTTAGAACTTTAGGAAAGATCTAAAGTACGTAGAATTCTTGTTCCCTAATAGAAATTAAATATGAAATTTGTAGCATTGATAGATATGTGTCTTGTCAACCAAAAAAACAAGAAAAGGATGATAATTTAGCAAGCAGACTCAGCACAATATTAACTTTATTATTATTATTGGCTCCGATAAGAGTACAATAATCCCGAAACCTGAAGTTTATAGCTAAAGGTTCCAATAAGAATGCAATAATCTTTGCCTTTTTCTTTCACCCATTTTTTTTCTACCTTAAGTACATAGTACTCCCTCCGTCCTGATTTATGTGATATTTTTCTGATTTTGAGATCAAATTTTGTTTGTCTTTTAATCATTTAGTATTATTAATTATTATGACATATAATATTTATTACATACTTCCCAAATATATAAAAGCCTATTTGACCAAGCTTTTAGGAGGCTTTTGTTTAAAAGTATTTTTTTGAAATGTTTGACCGAAATGAAAAAATGTTTTTGAGCATCATAATTTTTGTACTTTGGAGAGAAGTTACAAATTTTGGCTTCTTCCAAGAACCAAAAGCAAAAAGTTAATTTTTCAAGACATAATATCCTCAAAATAAATTAATATTTTTCCAAGTATCTCTTATTATTTTAACCTTTTCCTTTTTTTCTTCTATCATACATTTCTTTTCTTTTTTTACTTCCTTCATATTTTTATTCTCTTCTTTTATTCCTCTTTGGAATAGTCTTTTTGTTATAAATAAATCTCCTTTTTATATAGCGATTTATAAAAATAGAGTTTTAGTTCAAATTAAATGATGTATTTATATATTTAAATCACCAGGTAAACGATAAGCATTACCAAATAATCAATATTATTTCTTTGAACAACAATATTTTATACTGATTAAATTATTTTTATATTTTTACTTTATTATATTTTTATTGAATTTCTAATATCATTCTCTTTCTTAAATATTACTAATTGCAAATTGAACCTTTACTTCCTTTATGTAATTTGATACTCAAGCTCAATAGTATTTTTTGGAAAGATTAGCCAAATATAATTTACTTGTCAAACAAATGAATTGGCAAAACACAAAATCCTACTATACAAATGTCACGATCCGAAATCCCACCTTTAGGTCGTGACGGCGTCTAACGTTGAACCCGCTAGACAAGCCAACGTTTTTGGTTAAATTTACTATTTTCCTTATTTGCAGCAGTTAAAAGAACAACAATAACATGAATATATGAATAAGAATGCGGAAGCTAAGAATTCAACAACTTACTATAATAAATGTTACGAAAATATTCGTACATAAACCCCCAGAACTGGTTTCACAATTTCACGGACAATCTAAGATTTGCTAAAAAACATGAGTCTGAAATAAAGAAGTGTAGCTGTCTAGAAATACAAGATAAGACAGAAGGAAAGAACAAGATGGTGACGCCAAGGCCTGCGGACGCCTGCAGGACTACCTCGATGTCGTCGTGGACTGAAGGATACTCCCTCGCTCAATGTCCACTGGGTCCGGCGCTGTAATCTGCACAACATAAAGAAGTGCAGGTGTAGCATCAGTACAACCGACCCCATGTACTGAGTAAATACCGAGCCTAACCTCGGCGAAGTAGTGACGAGGTTAGGACACAACAAATAACGAATACCTGTGTAGTTCAATAATATAGTGAAGAAGCAATGACAGGAAATAAACAGTTAACACAAAAGCGGGGTTAACATGCTGGGAAAAAAAGGGAAACAACTTACTGAAATAATAGAACAAGTGAACAACTGAAATGTATAAATAACCGCAGGAATTATCAACTCTGAACAAATAAACAAACAGAAACGGCACGGCATGTCCCCTCGTGCTATAACCTCATAAAACACTCGGCACGGAATGTCCCCTCGTGCATAACCTCACAATCGCTCTGCACGGAATGTCCCCTCGTGCATAAATAATAATCACTCGCACGGAATGTCCCCTCGTGCATAAATAAATAAATAATCACTCGGCACGGAATGTACCCTCGTGCATAACCTCACAATCACTCGACACGGAATGTCCCCTCGTGCATAACATATGTAAAAGCAACAATTGACAAGAAAGGCAACAAATAAGAAACCTCAAATGTACAGAAATAATCAACAAGTATTCTACCGTCCCGGCAAGGGACTCAGCTATAACCAATCTCACTCAGAGGTATAATTTTAACAAAAGATCCTCAACCGGACGAGTAATCAATAACAATCTACATCATGAAATACCCTCAATGTATCACTTCCAGGATGGCAATTAATTCATTACACAGAGAATATCAAAGAAACACAATATAAATCATCAAGTTCGACTCACGGCATGCTCGACCACAACATATAGGTACCTGTCACCTCACCTATACGTTGGACATGGATTAACACATAGCAAATAAGACTCTATACCTATTTCCTCAAGCTAAGGTTAGGCCAAACACTTATCTCGGCTCCAAGAATGCAAATCAAGCCTCTAGCACCGCTTTTCCTCTCGAATCCGACTCCGAAACAATTGTATCTAGACACAATTGACTCAATAACATCAATAATTACTCAACAATTCAATCCCAAAGCCTAATTATAGATTTCCGAACATTCTTCCAAAAATTCCAAAATTTGTNAAATTCTCATTTAACCATTTCGATTTCAAGCCTATCAACTCTAACACATTAATAATAGAATAACCAACATATTCTAAGCCACTAACAACAGTTATAATGCAGGTTTTACGTAACGACAGACCGGGTCGTTACAGTTTTATGAAATTTTGCAAAATCCCGTAATGAAATATTCTGTTTTTGACACTTGAATTAACTGGGCGAAAATGACCTATGCGATCGCGGATAAAAGGTTGCGATCGCATAGAGGACTGCCTATTAAGCTACGTGATCGCGGACTAACTATTGCGACCGCACAGGATCCCTAACCCCCACCCTATGCGATCGCGGACGAGCACATGCGATCGCACAGGCCGCTGACCAGCCCCCCTACCTAGTACACTATGTGATCGCGGAGGGTGCTATGCGATCGCACAGTGCAATAGAATCCCTCCCTCAGCACAAGCTATGCAATCGCGGAAAGACCTATGCGATCACATAGAGTAAAACATCAGACACAAGAAAATGAAGTTTGCACCAGATATTTACCCCTTTTTTGCACTCCGACACCTACCCGAAACTCACCCGAGCTCTCGGGACTCAAAACCAAACACACACACAACCTCATAAACATCCCACGGACTTATTCGAGTAATCAAAACACCAAAATAACATCGTAAACATCGATTTTAACCTCAAAATCTATAAAAATTCTCAAAATTTCATTAACTTTCAAATTTTCCATTTTTAGTCTGAATCCTGAGTCTGTTCCTTACCAAGTTTCACAGATAACTCATATAACACATATTGAACCTGTTCCGGGCTCCGGAACCATGATACGGGCCCGATAACACAGGTTTCACATAAATTCTCATTTTCAAAAACCTTTATATTTTTCAGAAAATAATTTTCTTTAAAAATTCATTTCTCGGACTTGGGACCTCGGAATTCGATTCTAGGCATACGCCCAAGTTCCATATTTTTGTCCGTTTACCAAAAATGTTGACCAAAGTCAACTTTATTCAAATAATTATCATAAATTCCATATTTTATCAATTTTCCACATAAAGACTTCCCGGCTACGCGCCCGGACTACGCACGCACATCGAGGTAAGATAAACGGAGGCTTTTAGGGCCTCGAAATACAGATTTAGTTAAAATTATACGGGATAACCTTTTGGGTCATCACAACAAAAGTACGTTTTTGAAAAATACTTTTTAACAAAAGCATTTCTCAAAATAAGCAACATTGATAGCTTAGCCAAAGGGGCTCGAAATTGTAATTTGAAAAAGTGAAACTATGTCCAAACACATTGTCACAATTAAAAAGATTAAATATTAGAAAAGTGAAAAGTGTTACACAAATTGGGACAACCGAGAGAAGAAGTATGATAAGTGCATTTTACCTGATCTTAACCACATATTTTCTTTTGTAAAAGCAAAAACATATCAGGCGGTAAAGCAAAGAAAACACACAAATGAAGTATTGCGTGACAAATGCACCAAGTCTTGATTTGCCATGACGAAATCGACGAAATCCAAAACGTGGAATGATGTATTCTCATCTCTGAAAATGTAATCTAGACTTGCGATGGAAATCTAGCACCAAACCGAGAAGTCATCATGAAATTTTCTAATATAAGAAGATGTTGTCCAATTAGAATAAGGCATTGTAGTGGATCTCGGATTTTCAGATGATTTCAAAAGAACATTTGAAATTGGAACAATCGACTAATGCTCCAATTGTTGTTTCTCTTGATTGGATCCAACCATTTGAAATGATGTGTGATACAAGGGATACTATAATAGGAGCGATATTAGTACAAAGAGAGACAAGATCTTCATATTTATCTACTACACTAGTAGAATCCTTAATGAAGTTCAAACGAATTATGCCACAACTAAGAAGGAACTACTGGCAGTACTATTTCCATTTGACAAATTTCGTTTCTAATTGATAGGAATAAAAATTACAACTTATACTGATCTTGCAATTTTAGAGTACCTCTTAGCAAAGAAATATGTTAGAACTTGATTTCTAAGATAGATACACCTTATACTAGAATTCGATCTTAAAATAAAATATCGAAAAAGGTTCAAAAAATTAGATAGCTAATCATTTGTCTCGATTCGAAAGTCCTCCCACTAAGATACAAGATATGAAAGAAAAATTTCTTCATGAACATATATTTCGTGTCACATTTGTTGCAAATCGATCATCTTGGTTTGCTGATACTGCCAATTACTTGGCTGGAGGATGAATTCCATAAGATTTTTCTTAACGAAAAAAGAAAAAAATCTTAAAAAGGAAGCAATACATTATTATTGAGAAGATCTTTACTTGTTTATGTCACGACCCAATTTACCCTCCGTTGGGTGTCGTGATGGCACCTAATCTTAAGAACTAGGTAAGCCTAACATAAACTGAATAATAACAATATTTAAACTAATATAAGACAATTTCGAAATATAAATCTCTTTGTAATTTTACAATCCCAAAGTCGGTAGTACAAATCATAAGCTCTACAGAGTTTTTTTTGCTAGAAAACCTCTAAATATAATTGTTCCGAAATAAGAATAAATAGTGCAATACAAAAACTAGAAGGTGACTCTGAAGTCTGCGAACGCAGCAACATGTTTACCTTGAGTCTCCACAACAACAATCCGCACAGCTAGCTAACGATCAACTAATTTCGAAATACCTGGATCTGCACAAAAATATGCAGAAGTGTAGTATGAGTATACCACAGGGGTACCCAACAAATATCAAGACTAACTTCGGTGAAGTAGTGACGAGGTACAGTCAAGACACCTACTGGACTAGATAACCTGGACATGTATAAGTATAGAAACACCAGAGTACGATAACTATGTAAAGACTACGCATAATGACAAAATAATACGGTAATTTACAGTAAGAAAAAGGAAAACAACAACTAACAATGGAACACCATAATAATGACACAGCAGAATGAGCGGAACACAGTTTAAGTACGGTGAATCACAGATAAAGGAAAGACAAGTAGCAACTCAACAAAAATGACCGTGTTCACACCATGTTTTAGCCAATAACCTCCACGAGGTACCGAACCACGAAATATTCACAATTCACGGATTTGAATTCCTGAACCCTAAACACTTGGCATCCTGTGTCCTCATTGCAATTTATAAACGCACTGAGGACTCACGTGCCAATAGAGCCATTCTCACATAGAAGGCCAATAAATAAGGGTGTGCATCTATACTCAACAATATCAAGATCCATCATCTTAACCGATAAGAGATGTACATTAACACGTAGACGTAGAGATGTCATATTCCTCGTATCATTCAAATTTAATCTATTTTTCTTGTATTGAGTTTGACTGTTGAACTTGAAAGTATACCTACATTTATGTACTATTATTTTCTATGTTTGGACTGTAATTATTGAGCTCGTCACTACTTTCAGTCCAAAGGTTAATCTTGTTACTTATTGAGTACATTGCGTCGGTTGTACTCATACTACACTCTGCACTTCGTGTGAAGATCCAGGTACTTCTGGATACAGTGGTTGCTAGATTTGGAGATTTATCTATGGAGACTATCGAGGTAGTTGTTTGGCGTCCGCAGACCTTGACTCTCTTTCCAGTTCAGTTATTTGTATTATTCTACATTTTCAGACAGTATTTTTATCAGTCAGACTATGTTTTCATTCAGATATTCATGTACTTAGTGACACCGGATTTTGGGAGTGTATTGTATAAAGACAATATTTTGTATCAAAAATTTGTGGGATTTTACTCTTAAATTTATTTATTGTGTTTTCGAACTTAAAGAAATTTGTGGTTTATTGAGGTTGTAGGCTTGCCTAGTATTAAGACAAGCATCATCACGACAAGTGAAATTTTGGGTCATGACAGGATGATTGCGGCAATAATGAGGAACTTTTCAGGTAATTTAACATGGGTACTTCATTTGAATATTCATTTTGCAAAAAGTAGAAACATCTCAATTTATACGCTCAAAACCAAAAATCCATAATATCCAAATTGATTAATTCTGAAAGTGAACTTAAAAGATCTGATCCAATCCGAACTTATTTGGATTGTTATTTCTATAATCCGAAAATCGAAATCCAAACGAAAATTCTCATATTCAATCCAAACTGCCCGAACGTGTATCCCTAATTGTGTCTGTTTATATAATTATGGCAATAGGGTATCTAGAAAAGATATTTAAGTAATTTAAATTTTAAAATTAGGGCTTCCTCCTTTTAATATTAAGATAGATAGATACATAGATAGAGATAGATAGATTAACACTCCGTTTGGATCATTGTTTCCTGTCGTTTTATAATGTATTGTATTGTACTGCATTGTATTGTATCGTATCGTTTAATGAATACAATGTTTGGATAGATTGTATTGTTTGTTGTTGATAAATAACATTTTGATGTTTGATTGGACTGTATTGTACTGTACTGTACCTGATAAGTTTACTAAAATACCCTCAATTATTTTAAATTTTTGATTTATCAAGAATTACACATAAAAATTATTCAAGAAAATCGATTTCTACTAATTTATCACTAATTATGTGTTATATATAAATTAAGCAATTAAATTCATGCAAATTCTATCGAAATTAGTTGAACAAGTTAATAATAGTAAAAATAATAATAAGTACATTATATTCATAATTAGATCATAATAATAAATAAATAAAATTTTAAAAAGTGAAGTATACTCCATTCAGACAAAAGTAAAACAAAACATTTACCTGAAGAGTATGGAGAAGCGGCAGAAGAACAAAACGAGTTTTCACGTATGTAGGTTATTATATAAGTTATATTTGTAAATGTTGTCTTTGAGAATTTATATAGTTTATTAGACTTCACGTAGAATTCTATTATAGAATTATATGAGAAAGAGACTTTGCTATTATTTAAAATAAAGAAGGGTAAAAGGTAAAATAGAATTATAAAGTAATAAGTTAGGGCATAATTGGAAAGAAAAATAGGAAACAATCCCACCACACCAAATCGGTTGTTTCAAAAAATGGGACTTTTCATTATTCCGGAATAATGAATTTAACAATACAATACAACTAATTTTAACTAAATAATCAAAACAATCATTGTTTTCGAAAAACAATATAATACAATGGATAACAACTATCCAAACAAGCTGTAAAGATAAATAAAATATAGCCACAGGATGTTTTCGAGAAGAAACAGAAAAGAACGTAGCACTACTAAATGAAATGTGTGGCTATAACTTATAACAGTCAGCTCCGTACTCACACGTTAAACCTCAGATATTTGCCTTTGCTCGTCATTGATGACGACTTCATTTTGTTTTCTTCCCCACGAAATTGTTAGATATGATATGGAGGGCAGTAGGGAAGAATTACTGGGACAAGCCTAGTGAGTGAAAATGGAAACAGTTGAAACGATAGTAAAAGTATCTTGTGCTGCCATAGTAATTACTCTGTTGGTGTGTCTATGGAGAGTGCTGAATTGGGTTTGGTTCAGACCAAAGAAATTAGAGAAGTTGTTGAGAAAACAAGGGTTGAAAGGGAATTCTTACAAGGTTTTGTATGGGGACATGAAAGAGTTTTCTGGGATGATTAAGGAAGCATGCTCAAAGCCTATGAGTCTGTCTGATGATGTTGCACCACGAATGATGCCTTTCTTTCTTGAAACCATCAAGAATTATGGTATGTTTTTAACAAAGATATAAATATTTACAAAATAATGTCAATTCTTAGGTAATTATAGGTAAATTTCTTGCTAAACATTAATTTGCAACATTAAAAATGGTAACTGGCCTACTATAGTTGTTAAAATACATTAATCTTTATACTACTTACAAAAAAGTGCACTAAGCTCCCCTGTAAGAGCCCGACCATAAAGGTCTATTGTGTGCGTCTTACTCTCCCGTGACCTCCTAGTCACATTGCAGGAACACCGAGGCTCCCTTTCAATCTTTATACTACTTATTAAGTGGATATAACTAAAAAGTCCATTCACAAATCCCTTAGACATTTCTTGTACTGAATGTTTTGTTTCTGATTAGTTTTTCCAACTCATCTCTGATAAAGAGTTGGTCAAGATTTTGAAGTCAAGTTTGTTTTAGTTGTATTAAAAAGAAGACCATGTTTCATCTCAAAGACCTGCATTTCGTTAGGGGTAAAGTAAAGTTTGTCTGGATAACATGCATAGTGTGTCCTCAAAAGTTTTATGTTTTAGTTAACCTTCTCAACTTTGTTTTTAGGCACTAACCTTGAAAGAAGATAATGACTTGCATGATTTTACTCAATTCCTGGCCTTCGTGTGTAGGAAAATTTTGTAGTGCGTATGTAGTTTTGTTTTAACTTATTCAGAATAAATTTTGTAAATCTCTTTAAAAAAATGTTCATCATTTACCTTCGTTTGGAAGGAAAATCATTCTCTCGTCCACCCTAGATGTTGCCTATTTGCTTTTGGATTATCAAATTGGTTTGTGGTTGTATTCAAGCATGCATTGTGAATTGTGTTTAATGAAGCTGATTTAATAGAAAAAAGATCATATAAGTTACTCCAATAATTGGTCAAGTTGTCTCCGTGCGACCTATAAGTCACGGGTTTGAGCCGCGTAATCGGCCACTGATGTTTGCGGGTAGGAGGCCTACATCACACCCTGTGAGATGCAGCCCTCCCTTTCCCGAACCCTGCATGAACACGGGATGCTTTGTGCACCGTGCTGCCTTTTATTGTTTTTTGGACCATCTAATTTGATGACAAAATGGGTTGCTCTAATGGTAAGCACACTCCACTTCCAAGTTCCAACCAAGAGGTTGTGAGTTCGAGTCGCCCCAAGAGCAAGGTGGGGAGTTCTTGGAGGGAAGGATGCCGAGGGNGTAAGCACCCTCCACTTCCAACCAAGAGGTTGTGAGTTCGAGTCGCCCCAAGAGCAAGGTGGGGAGTTCTTGGAGGGAAGGATGCCGAGGGTCTTGTTAGAACATGCGCAGCGGAAGCAAGCAAACAAACCAGGCATCTAATACATGTAAACTAGACAATGCTATAATCACAAGATTAGAAGCACTAACCTCTTGAAATTGTTGCACAGAGCTTCCAAATAGCAAGAATCCAGGGTTGCAGTCTTCTGCTATATGCCTAATAAAACCTTGGACGATTTTGCTTTTGAGTGGGCAAAAGCAGTACAACTCTGACAGTGAGTAATTTGGTGAAATTTGTCCTCCTTAAGTAGAGTTATTTTTGGCCGAAAATTGTCTTCCAAAAACGTGTAGGATTCTACTTGCACAAGTAGAATCCTACTCTAACTCTAACAGATGACTTTTCTCCCAAGTCACTTTTTACCCAAGTCTTGTCCACGTTTTTACTAGGTATAGCAGGGACCACATAAATAATAAGAGGCTACCAATTAGTGCATTAATTCGAAATTAGCATGAATTAATGCTTACTATAATTAATTGCAATTTATTCCACTGAAAAACTGCAATTGAACTCCTCAGTATGAATTTCGAAAATTCAATAACACTTATTTTAACTCCCCATGTTAAGATCTCAAATACCAGTTAATTAAATTAAATCACTGAAAATTTAATTTAATCAACTAATTAAATCCTTTACAATTCCGCTTAAACTATTTCATGTGACGGATACAAAATCCACCGGCCGGGTTTTCACATGAAAACTTATAAGCTTATATAAAGGGGTATCATCAAACTCAAAACCGAGTCATGGATTCTATCAACTAATTATTATTCACAAATGTTATTCGTTATTGTCCAATCTATTAGGCATACACTAACTCTGAATAGAGTCGTACCTTTTGATAAATCAAAACAATAAACAAATTACATTGATCATAATAATTATATCAAGATTAGGAGTATAAGTTCATTTAATGAATTAGAGAAAATATTTTATATATTCAGTACAAAAACATCTTTTCTCTACTTGGTCCGTTCAATATACACTGAGTATACTAGCACAAGAAGTCGGAGTCAAACCACTCCCATAATCAAGACAAATTATACTATAATCTTGTGCTACAATCATCAAGATATTTTGTCCAATAATATCTTTGATTGTGAACAAAATTTATTAATTATGAGAACCAACAATTTAATCTTCTGTGCATGAGCTAAGACTCCATACACTAAATTGTCTACTACATAACTAAAAGGACACACATATAACAAATGATCTATTTAAAATAGTACTTTATTGAATTGAATAATTAAATATATAATTGTTCCATAAAGAATAAAACAAAATACTATGTCTAAACCGCATGGTTAATAGTATATCCCAACAATCTCCCACTTAGACTCATAACCATGCGTCTACTACTCTAACACCCATTCCTTCTACATGCTTGTCAAAATTCTTCTGTGTCAAGCTCTTTGTAAACGGGTCTGCCAAATTGTCCTCTGACGCAATCTTCAACACTCTTGCATCACCTCTTTGAGTTATGTCCCGAATTAAGTGATATTTACGCTCAATATGTTTACTCCTTTTATGGCTTCTTGGTTCCTTCGAGTTTGCAACTGCACCACTATTGTCACAATAAAGTACAATCGGTGCTTGAACCGAAGGAACTACATTAAGCTCTTTTAGAAAGTTCCTGAGCCAAACAGCCTCTTTAGCTGCCTCAGATGCAGCCACATATTCGGCTTCCATGGTGGAATCAACAACACATGATTGTTTGATACTCCTCCAACTTATGGCTCCACCTCTTAAGGTAAAAACATATCCTGAGGTAGATGTTCTAGAGTCTCTATCTTACTGGAAATCTGAATCAGTATAGCCAATGGGTGCAAGATCGCCTAAGTGATACACCAACATATAATCCCTAGTCCTTTTCAAGTACTTGATTATATGATTAACAGTAGTCCAGTGTTCTCGTCCAGGGTTAGACTGAAATCTACTAACCATGCCAACGACAAAGCAGATATCAGGTCTAGTACATAGCATAGCATACATGAGACTCCCTACAGCAGAAGCATAAGGGACCGCCTTCATTTTTTCTATCTCATCAGTCGTTTTTGGTGACTGATCTTTCGACAGAGAGATTCCATGTCTAAAAGGGAGAAAGCCTTTCTTGGAATCTTGCATGCTAAATTTGGTTAGAATAGTATCAATATAAAGTGCTTGGGACAAGCCTAATATCCTCTGCTTGCGATCTCGCATAAGCTTGATCCCAAGGATATGTGCTGCCTGTCCCAAATCCTTCATATCAAAACGTGAGGACAACCATTCCTTTACTGAATTCAACATGCTCACATTATTTCCTATGAGCAAAATATCATCTACGTACAAAACCAAAAATGTAACTTTATCTCCATTCCACTTCTTATAGACACAAGATTCATTTTCACATTGATTAAAACCGAAGGTTTTAATCGAGTCAAAACAAGTGTTCCATGCTCTAGAAGCTTGTTTCAATCCATAAATAGATTTCTTTAATTTACACAATATGTGCTCATTGCCACTTTTAATGAAACCAACTGGTTGTGCCATATAGATGCACTCATCAAGACTTCCATTTAGAAAAGTCGTCTTGACATCCATTTGCCAAATCTCATAATCGTAATGAGCAGCAATGGATAAGAGAATCCTAATGGATTTAAGCATGGCTACTGGCGAAAAGGTTTCCTCATAATCGATCCCTTCTTTTTGAGTAAACCCTTTTGCAACAAGCCTAGCTTTAAAAGTTTGCACTTTTCCATCCATTCCTCTCTTTTTCTTATAGATCCATCTACAACCAATGGGTTTGACTCCAGTAGGTGGTTCTACAAGATCCCAGACTTGATTGGAGTACATGGACTCCATTTCAGATTTCATAGCATCAACCCATTTATCAGCATCTGTATCCTGTAGTGCTTCGTCGTAATTAATAGGTTCTGTATTAGGCTCTTCAGGGATTCTATCATAAGATTCTCCTAAGAGCGCAAACCGGAGAGGTTTTCTAATAATTTTCCCACTACGACTAGTCACTACAGGCGGAGGCTGATTTTGTTGTTGAATCACAACATCATTTTCTGGAACTGAAGCCTCAATGTTATCCTCCACACCTTGCGGTGCTGGGATATCATTAACTTCTTCCTGGAGTGCAGGCTGCAGAACAATTTCAGGTTGTTCAACAATCTGAGGTTGCTCAACATTACTCCCACTACTTTGGGGTAGTGAGATGTCAGGCAATTGCTCTTGTGCAATCTGCTGCCTATTGACATTTCTCCCACTACGATAATGCAGTGGTATGTCAATACTGGCTTCCGGGATACGTTCTAGAGATGAGTCTTTAGTTACTCCATTATTTAATTCCTGTAAAACTAGTTTACTTCTAGGAATATGGTTCATTAAATAGTCCTCTTCTAAAAATCTGGCATTTGTCGTAACAATTACCTTCTTTTCTTTGGGACAATAAAACAAACCGCCTTTAGTTCCTTTTGGGTATCCAATAAAAATGCATACTTCTGTCCTTGATTCCAATTTATCCGCTTTCCCTTTGCACATGTGCTGGACAACCCCAAACCCGAATGTGGCGTAAACTTGGCTTCTGCCCAGTCCACAATTCTACTGGAGTTGAAGGTACTGACTTTGAAGAAACCAAATTTAGAATGTAATTTGTTGTTTCTAAAGCATATCCCCAAAAGGAAGAAGGCAAATCGGAATAACTTAACATTGAGCTAACCATTTCCATAAGGGTCCTATTTCTTCTTTCTGCCACACCATTTTGTTGTGGTGTTCCTGGGGCAGATAATTGAGATGTAATTCCACTATCTGATAAGTATTTTATGAACTCCGCAGAAAGGTATTCACCACCAGGATCAGATCGAAATGTTTTGATATATTTATCATGTCGTTTCTCTGTTTCCGTCTTAAGTTCTTTGAATTTCTCAAAGCATTCAGACTTACGTCGCAACAGATAAATATATCCATATTTTGAGTAATCATCTGTGAAAGTCACAAAATACTCAAAACTACCTCTTGCTTGTATATTCATAGGGCCACACAAATCAGAATAAATTAGTTCTAGCTTATCGCTGGCTCTATTTCCTTTTGAGGGAAAATGTCTCTTGGTCATTTTACCTTCTAAACAGGATTCGCATGTTGGTAGTGACTCCACTTTCAATGAACTCAAAGGTCCATCAGAGACCAATCTCGAAATCCTATTTAGATTTATATGACCTAGACGTAAGTGCCACAAATAAGTTTGACTCAATTCAGAAATACGTTTTCTTTTATGTGGCAGATTCATGTTACTCAATTCTTTTGGTTGTTGTAGCACACGAGGAGAGATATCAAGAATAAAAAGGTCATGTACTCTAGAAACAGTGTAGATAAAACGTTTATTAAACTTAATAACAGCAGAGTTATTAGCAAAATAAATACTATAACCAACATCTATTATTTTCGAAACATAAATTAAATTCCTTCTAATGGAAGGTACATAGAGAACATCTTTTAGATCTAAAACTCTATCACTACTAAACGAAACTCTAATATTTCCTAAAGCTAAAGCTGGTGCTGGTGCTGGCTCGCCATTGGCTTGAAAAACGCAAACTTCATTCTCACTTAGCCGTCGCGTTTCCTGAAACCCCTACAAAGTAGTGCAGATATTATTAGTGGCTCCCGAATCTACACACCAAAACATGGTATCAACAGCCGCTAAACAAGTTTCAACGACATTTAAATTTGAATTACCTTGCTTATTCAACTTTGCCAGATAGGCAGGGCATTGCTTCTTGTGATGCCCAGGTTGCTTGCAATGATAGCACTTTCCTTTGGGCTTTTTCACACCAGCCGCACCACCAGGTGCCAAAACTTTTTGAGTTTTCTTCTTTTTCTTATTTCCTTTCGACTTAGAAACTGAAGCTTTCTCAACATTGAGTGCCACAACTGGAGCTTGTTGTTTGATAATAGATTCTGTCGCTTGCAGCTCATTCAACAATTTCTCTATTGACAAATCCATTTTGTTCATATTATAGTTCAAGCGAAATTGTTGAAAACTGTCAGGCAAAGTCTGTAGGACCATCTCAACTTGAGACTCCTTATCAATCAAGGGTCCAAGGACCTCCAGTTCATTCAGAAGACTCATCATCTTCAGAACATGGTCCCTGACCGATGATCCTTCAGCCATCTTGGTGTTCAAAAGGGCTTTCATGGCAGTCTGCTTTGCTGCACGATTTTGCTCACCGAACATCTCTTTGAGACTTTCAAGCATGTCGTAAGCAGACCCCATAGACTGATGCTGATGTTGCAAAACATTCGCCATAGAGGCAAGAATGTAACATCGCGCCATCTCATCAGCCTTAACCCATTTGTCATAGGCCTTAACCTGATCATCAGTAGCATTTTCAGGTTTTTCTGGGCACTCCTCAGTGATTACAAATTTGTAACCTTCAGCAGTTAGGACAATATCAAGGTTTCTTTTCCAGTCAACATAATTCGGTCCTTCTAACTTGTTTTGGTTCAGAATTGAGGTAAGTGGGTTGAATGAAGACATGGTTAATCTGAGAGATATTTACATTAAATAGATCATTAGTTATGTATTTAGAATAATTAAATTCAAAAACAGCACATTACACATATAACCATGCTCATTGAACAGTTAGATTCGTTAGGGAAACTTAACTATTCATGCAAAATATATGAGTGATGTAAGATATTAACCCCATAAATTTAAACAGGACCAACTCAGATGGAGAAACTGTTAATTTAAGATAGATAAATATCACTTTTATAAACTTTAGTTTCATTGAATCAACATGTAACTCAGTTGGAGAGTTAATACAAGTAATCAAATAACTAGAGGCAAAACTACAGTAATCATCTATAATGAATTTATCCGATGGGGAAGAAGACCTATGTCAACATATAAATTCATTATATAACTGTAGAACATGATTGTTAACAATGAGAATTGAACCCTACCATCACAGATTTCTTTTAAAATTTCTTTTTATTAATTTTTTTTCTTCTAGAAGATATAAAAATAGCCAAAAACCTATCTAAACGACCCCGAATGCCCAAAAAACGACGCACATCATCAGCAAAGCTGATGTGTTGTTTAAGTTGGGCCGTTTCCGATGAACCTACCAAATTTGAGGTCAATCGGAGTTCGACAGAATTTCAGAATTCTAAAAGCATGACCTATTTGTAGAATTCTGTTTTTGGCGGTTTTGAGTGTTTTTATTATTTTGACTTGTTCAAATCACATAATATACTCTTGTATGTTATAACATGATTTCAGAACTCAAAATAATAATAATATTATAATAATAATAATAATAATAAAAACATGTTCAGACATAATTGTAAAAAAAACAGTATGTTTTTTACTGTTAAAAGAAAACGCCACTGTTCATAATTCTGTATATTAATCCATAGTTACAGAACAAATATCATACAAAACAGTCAAGTTTTTATTAATATAACACTCTCTGATTATGGACTACTCGAACAGATTTAATTCACTGTTTATGCATATATGTATTAACCCATAATTACAAAATTAATAGCATTCAAGAAATAGTCATGTTTTAATAAAAAAAACAAATTGATATTTATCAAAAACGTAATTAAACAGACTGTCATTAAATATAACATCACTGTTTATGCATGTGTATATTAATTCATAATTTCAGAATTAAGATACTAATAAAAAAACGTTTGAGATAGAATAATCATACCAAACATGTATCATTGAACAACAGGTTTTAATATTACTCTATTCATGCTGTATTACATTATCTAGTTAGATGTAAGACGGCGTCTGATACCAATTGTTAGAACATGCGCAGCGGAAGCAAGCAAACAAACCAGACATCTAATACAAGTAAACTAGACAATGCTATAATCACAAGATTAGAAGCACTAACCTCTTGAAATTGTTGCACAAAGCTTCCAAACAGCAAGAATACAGGGTTTCAGTCTTCTGCTATATGCCTAATAAAACCTTGGACGATTTTGCTTTTGAGTGGGCAAAAGCAG
>ML287803.1:0-65446 GCA_005239495.1 Nicotiana undulata | reverse complement strand
GCACGGTCGCTTCGCGTCGCTTCGCGCTTTAAGCGACGAAGCGATCGCTTTTCTAAACCCTGGGTCACCTTCTCCCAGTCCTCTTTGAGATTTGAAGTAGCCATGAGGGCTTCCATTAATGAGAACTGAGAATCAAAGCCATTTACCTCCAAAGTTCATCAGCTTC
Source organism: Nicotiana undulata (assembly GCA_005239495.1). Classification (NCBI taxonomy): domain Eukaryota; kingdom Viridiplantae; phylum Streptophyta; class Magnoliopsida; order Solanales; family Solanaceae; genus Nicotiana; species Nicotiana undulata. The sequence goes on along the minus strand of ML287803.1, from coordinate 65,280 downwards.
ATGGCGTTGATCAGGCATGACCAATTAACATGATCATATGCCTTCTCAAGGTCAAGTTTACAGGCTACACCCCTTTGTCTTCATTTTCATGAAGTGTTCCACGCTCTCATTTGCAATCAGGGCAACATCTACTATCTGTCTACCTTTAAAAAGGCATTCTGATTGTGAGATATCAATTTGTCAATGACCATCTTCAACCTTTCAGCCAACAACTTAGCAAAAATCTTATAAACACTGCCTAATAAACTAATAGGCCTGAAATCCTTCACTTCTACTGCTCCTTTCTTCTTTGGTATTAAGGCTATAAAATTAGAGTTCAAACTTCTAATGGAAGTACCTTTTTGATGGAAGTCAGTCACAGCATTCCAAACATCCTCTTTTATGGTTCTCCAACATTTTTGAAAAAAATACAGATTAAAACCATCTGGACCTAGGGCTTTGTCTCCATTAGCAGAATTGATGACTGGTTCAACTTCTTCTAAAGTAAAAGGCCTCTCCAGCCACTCCCTATCTTCTGCTGACAGCTTCTTTAAATCTTCATTTTCCCAACTAGGTCTCCAAGTTTCTTTCTCAGTAAATAGATTTTCATGAAATTCCTGGATGTCATCCTTTATGATCTTATTATCTTCCACAAGTTCTCCTTCAATCATTAACTTGTCTATAGTAAACCTCTTGTGAGCATTTGCTTGCTTATGGAAATTTTGTGTGTTTCTGTCACCCTGCTCAGTCCACAAGCATCTAGACTTCTGCCTCCAGCTTATTTCCTCACGTTTTGCTACTTCTTCAAGATCCATTATTGCAGCATTTCTTTCATTTTCTAATTGCTCTTGATTTTGATTTTCTCTTAATCCATGATCTATTTAATCCAACCGTTCTAAAACCTTATTCTTCTTTGTTTCCAGATTACCTAATACTTCTTTATTCCATTTTTTAATATCTGCCTTCAACAAGGTCAGTTTTTTTGCAAGAATGACATCAGCATCTCCTTGAACATCATGTGACTTCCACCAAGAATTCATTAAATCAGAGAAATCCTTGTGTTCAAAGGATCTCCTTGAACAAACCTTGTTTCTTTCATCATTCAAATTCTCTTGGTAGCTTGATACCGCGAAATAAATAGAGGCAGACCTTCAATTATGGGATTTTTCGCTAGAGAAAGGTTATGTGACTTGGATACATATCTCAACTCACTTAGTTGGTTGACCACCTAATCTATGATGAGATTCTCAATCGATATGATCAAATTTAAATGCTTTCATTGCTAATGAATATAGTGCAACTTGCACCCAAAGGTGTGACCTAGTGGTCAATGAAGCGGGTTGAGAACCATAAGGTCTTAGGTTTAAATCCTAGCGGAGGCAAAACACTAGGTGATTTCTTCCCATCTGTCTAAGCCTTGGCGGACAAAGTTACCTGGTACATGTTGCAGGTAGGAGGTAGAAGGTATCCCATTGAGGTGCGCACATGTTGGTCCGGACACTACAATTATCAAAATAAAAATAAAAAATGAATACAATGCAGCTCTTGTTCAACAGCTTCTTGTCTCACCCATTTATGTATGTGGTAGGATGTGGACAAGTATTTGGTAAATGTGCGCAACTTTGAGCAAGTTATTAGTACGTTCAAGGATCCGCATGATGTCCAAAATTCCTTTTTACACATTAGTATCGAGTAAGTTGAGGAAAATGAAGGTGCTAGGTAATATAGATATATCTACTAATTGTGGAGCAATGTTTCTTCACCCTAATAGAGAACCCTCACCAGGACCTTAGTTTGTCAAAACACCTCTTGTTCTGACATCCTTGAATAACTCCTATTGTTGCTATTATCCTTTGAAATATACTGGATGGATATTAAGGGATGAAGGTGAAACAAAGGAGTGAGTTGAACGTAAATACTGGTCCATAGTATATTGGAACGAAAAAGTGCCCACTTTAGTAGAAAACACTATTCTTTTAAGTCCTTGTCATTGTTTTGCATTAAATTCTTAGGTTTGGTTTTACATGATTGTTGAAGGATAGGCGGAAAATTCTTCTCAGATAAGTAAAGATGGGTTATATTTTAATTATAAAGAACTGTAATATTTACCACAATTTCCTTTTCAAGTGGACCTTGTTATAGAACAATTAAAAGGATATGGAGACATTCAATTTGAGACGGAGAAAGTATGTAGTAATCAAGTTTGTAAACGTTCTTTCGTTTGATTCAGGGAAATGATGGGAATCAAGAATAAAATACTTAACTGTGGGGTGACAGATTTTGCGCTTTGATACTTGTGTTATGTGTGCTTTTCGTGGATACATAACCTAAATTTGGAGGCCTAATTCTTACTAACAATAAAAAGGCTCTAATTTTTGTTTTATGGAAATTTATTCAAGTGGATGTATAAATGCCAAGTTACTTTCAAACTAACAGTACACCAGCAGCATTGTTGTATTTTAATAATAAGAGGAGTCTTTATAATATGAGGCTATTTGTTAGCTTCATGCAATTTACTTCTTTCATTTGGAACGTGGGGCGAGAAGGCAAAGGAAAGACATTTTTCATTCTACCACCACTCTCTTCCCATCCTGCCATCCATAATAACAGAAGGAAGCACTTAATAGATACTATTCTCCTTAGTTGTCTTATTTACTATGTTTTTATTCCCTTTGCATAGAATATTTTGTCTTGCTTTCCTTTTGCTCTATTCCAACTTCCCTAAATTGCAAAATTTAGCACCTTTTTTTACAATTTGTGAATTCTTGAACATTAGTAAAGGGTTAGAACTTCTTTTGGTCTTAAAATTTCATATAACCATAAAGGGATCTTTGACTCTACATTTTTGGTACGCCTCTCTTTGGAGCACTAGATATGACTACAACAAATGGGGCATAGTATGTAATTGGGCTTAAGGATAGTCATAATTCCTGAAGAGAGGATTTGAGAGTGATTTAATAGCTTTGTGGACCTTTATTGCTACTCCAGTGTCATTCCAATTTTATCAGATGTCCCTGAAGGGACTTGCTAGAACTCCAGTGATAATTACAGAGTAGAAAATCCGACAACACGGAGTTTCAACAATTGAATGTGTAGTAACTGTGACGATTAAGCAAATTGATATTGATATAAATGCTCCCAATTTTGGAAAATGGACTATTTTGGAGTCATTCTGAATAGTTAAGCTTTTTAGCATAATCTAGGGAAAGTGACATTTCTCTTACAGTGTCAATTGTTTGGCACATATGCTCTGAAGTTTGACATAATCCCTGTTTGTGATTTTGCAGAACAGTGATTAGTCGTTTGCTGGTACAGATGCCGAGTATCTTCCGGCGCCTCATCTTGCTGATCTTTGTATTAAGCTATTCAATAGCAATGTTGGTGCTTGTTTGCGAGAACCAGAAACATAAAGGACTCCTACTAATTTCTGGATCAACTTTTTGCAAATATTTTTTGCTATACTTCTATTTGAATTCTCTTCCCCTCTGTACATACTGCTTGGTTTTGAATTTTCACTGACAACAACCCTTCTACTTAGTTTGTACAGCATCTAAGTGCCCAAACATTTGGATCTGTTTTATTCCTCTAGTTCTTTTATTGATCATTGTTTTCTATAAAAAAATTTATTATGTGGGTTTTCTACTTTCTGCGCCTAGTCAAGATCTCTTCCTTCCTTCCCCCTCTTGTCACAAGATTCCTCCTTAGTGGTGTCATCAGAAAGTACTTGGTACTTGACTCCAAAATCTTTTGGAAATCATAGTTCTTATCATTAAATTTTGAAAAGAAAAACAACCATTGGCTCTTTTTGCATTGATTTAGAAGGAACTTAATGATACTGCTACCCTGGGATAAACTGTAAATAGAGCAGCATTTTATGGAATTTGATTCCATCTTGTAATTTTTTAAGTGAAAAGGCGATACTTTCTTTCTCTTGTCGTTTGTTTTGCATTTACTCCGTCAGTGCACGTTTGTGTCTTAACCGAGTAACAAAAGGACTTGATTCGCCGTCTTGACAATCTTTTTTCCTTAATGTAATCCCTAGATTACTTACGTAGAAGGGTTCAATCACCCCAATTTTCTCCTTCCAGAGTTGAACTCTACGCTTAGGCCAGAAACCTCCAAGACGACTTCTTGGATAGGTAGCAGAGTGAGGGAACAAGTTAATATTTAGGATTGTAACGTGACGATTATAATATGAGAATTTAATAATAGCTATACTTTAATTAAGAGTTAATACCCTCAAACCCACTTAAACTATATCATTTTTGTCAGTTTCCTACCTAAATTATCGGGTGTCCCCGAAAACCCCCTGAACTATATCCCCCTTCGTATAAAAACCCCCCGTCGCTTATGTGACACAGTGTTTGAAATCAGTTCCTCAAAAGCGCGTGAAGGATAAAATTAGCATGATCTGGGGCCCACCTGATAGCATGAATAACGGCTAATTAGCCCATTTCTTTTAAAAACTTATATTTTATCCCTTTTTCTTTAAATTACACGATCTTCTCCATTATTTCACCTTTCTTCTCCATTTCTTCACCTTTCTTTACCATTTCTTCACCCTTTTTATCTCAACTTCATGTTTCAACTTCAAATACCTTTTGTTTTTCAACTTGAACCATATATTGTCCAAATGCCTTAAGAACAAATTAAAGGTAAAGAAACTAACTTCATAAAGAATCAATCATGAAAGCAGTACAAGAAAGGTTTAAAACTCCTATGAGCTGCTCGCATTAATCTTAAGCATTATGTGAACGAAGGAATCATCTCAACGAGTACAATGAATGGGGTGTTTTAATGGAAAAGAATAAAACGAACAAAGTAATAATGGAGTTTTGCTGCAATGTCTTTTTGCTTAGAACTATAAGCAAAATAGAGTTCTGCTGCAATTTGTACATGCATTGGATTGAAGCTTTTCAGTATTCTGCTTAAGCATTTTCTTCCTTTGAAAGTTTGGTCTAACTTTTCCAATTACATTCATGGATAAGGAGAGCAGTTATGAATTTCTCTTTTCAAAAACAAAATTCAGTTTAACAGTACTAGTAATAGCTTTACCAGAAACTCAAAATTCAACACTAGTACAGGTGACAGAATATTGTCAAAAACAGAAACAACTTTAACTTATTTAAATCAACTAAAAACATAAACAGCTTTAACATATTTAGCTAATACAGAACCAGTCAAAAACAGTAACAGAAAAAGCTAAAACAGAAGCGATGAAGGTTCCGATGAGAGTTTCTCTCTGATGGAAACGAACAAATGAGTTAGGGTAAAAAATGAGTTAGGCGTGTAAAAAGTAAAACCCATACAATTCTTTTTACTAGGAGTAATTAATTAATTTTAGGCTAATTAAGTTGATTTTAGGATTAATTAAATTAATTACCCACGTGGCATGCCACATGGCATGTTTTATAATTTAATTAGGGCGTGTATCATACGCACTACGGCTAATGCGATGGGGGGTTTTGATACGAAGGGGGATATAGTTCAGGGGGTTTCCGGGGACACTCGATAGTTTAGGTAGTAAACTGACAAAAATGGTATAGTTTAGGCGGGTTTAAGGGTATTAACTCTTTAATTAATTGATGCTTGAAAATTGACATGTGGCAAACAAGGATTAGTGCGTGTTAAGCACATCCTTACTTAAAACCGGGTTGGTCGAGAAAAGGGGTAACGATGCCACTTAGATGTTGTTCAATGGGATTACTAGGACTCCCTTCGTATTTATTTTAGCCATTGTTTACACATAAAACGGTACAGTTGAATTTGTATAGTCGTTTGTAGACACCGAATTTTTGATCCAAGAATAAAAGAGCGAAGAACACAAATAAATATATCTAAGAAACTTAAATAAAATACAAGCGTGATTGTGAAATGAGCTTCTCCAGAAGCAAAAGAAAGAACAATGTATTGAGCAGAAAGAAAGAATGTTGTTAATAGAATAAGAGTAAGTTTAGCCTTTTGCGTACAAATGTTTTCGTGTCGTACAATGAATACAATTTTTTCTATTTATAGTTCAATTCAGGGAGACAAGATCTCCAAATAAAGCTCTTCTTTAATATGAATAAAACCCCTCTTGATGGTTGTATAACGGTTGAGTATAAATGCAAAGATTATTTATTACAATTGCTCATTGAATGCTGTTTTTCCAACAGATATATTCCTTTCGGATTTTCGTCCCCGGTTCTTGCGTCTTTGAAACACATTCAGTACCAGTCACATGTTCGTAACAAGTGCTAGCTATTTGCTGACTTATATCTTACTTGTCTTCACTACCACGTGTTAACTCGATGATCACCCACCTGTCGTTCATCAGTTTTACCCCATACAGATTGGAAAGCAAGTTTGCCTCTAGGTTGTTGCTTTGTTCCATGGAAGTAGACTCAGGTTCTGCTACCGCAATCGCAGTATCACATGGCTCAGCCTACTTGAATTTCAACTCCTCAAGTTCTGCATGCAGCTGAGTGCCCTCTTGGTTTTGAACCATCTTTTCTTGCTCATATTGTTCCAACAGGGCTTCAAGCTCAGCCATCTGAGCAAGTCTTGCCTCTAAAGCCGGGAGACGCTCGTCGAGTTGATCTCGTTCAACAACAATTTGATCCCACTCGGCAACATGTTCTTCTTTGGATTGGATCATCTTCTGCAAGCCCTCGGCGGAAATGAGGTTAGCCTGAAAAGTCAAAAATTAAAGTTATTGGCGATAATGTTCAGTAAGAAAAAAGGAAGAAAAGAAGAGTAAGATGATACCTGAGCAGCAAAGTGCAGGTTGTTAATGATCAGACACTCCGCAGAAGGACCCTCTATCTTTCGCCGGTCTTTGTTCGAAGCCAAATGCTTCAAGTAATTTGCAACTCCAACTATCTTGGAGAGTAAGTGGCACTCATTCAAAATCGAAAGAGTGACATTATGTTTACCATCAGGGTTTCAGATGGGTGCCGGGAAAGTGTTCTCAATGCTCTCGTCATTGCATGACCGAAAGTAACTGACACATTCCATTGGTTCAGTTAGAGCCGATGGTAAGGTAGAAGTTGATGTTGTTGTAGCTGGTGTTGAAGTTGGAGGTGGAGGAACATCAGAGGTGGAACTCCTCTGACCTAAAGCAACAATTGGATCCTAGAAACGAGACTCCGCGTTTTCATTTATTCCTATTTATGTAAAGAATTCTCAAATTTCTTCCGGTTGAGCAGGGGAGGTTCTTCTTTTTTATTTTGGAAGAGAAACCGCTTTATCATCATCCTCGATTTTGTCTTCATCAAGGACCACTATGGCCGGTCCAACTGAGGTTTCTGTTGTTTAAGGCTTCTCCTCAATCTCAATTTTGGAGGTACGTCTTCTTTTGGTTTTTTCTCCTTGTGCTGGGGACTCAAGGAAGATGGGCCTTCATTGGAAACAAGAGCGGAATCATGAGCCCTCTTCTGGTCAATGGCTGCTCGAATTTGTTGATGATCCACCATTAGGTCATGGAAAACCTCAACAACAAGACAGACAGAAGACCCCTTCGGAAGGCCTGTGTATTATGAAATGGAGTTAACAAATTTGTATTACGTCATGTTGGAGATTGAAAAGGAAAAAGAGAAGTTTTACCCATATTTCTTGGTCTTCCAATTGAATTTGGGTGAAATTTCTTTCCACTTACGGGAGTTCGGGGTAGAAATATCTAAAATCTTTTGTACCCATTAGGTCGGGTTCTGAACTGTTGAAGAAACCCAATGGGTAGCTGAATTAAGAGGAATAAAATTAAGCAAAAGAGAGGTAAAGTTCCAAGATTCAAGGATAAGAGGTGCTGTTGTCGGAAGAATGTCTCCGGTAATAATGACAATGAACCTTTCAATCCAACCACGATTGTTAACATCATCAACACTGGTGACGATGGCATGATGACCGCATTTACCGAGTTTGATCATGCCTTCTCGAAAAATATTTGGGGGTAGAGGTTGATCATATGAGAAATAGTGAGGGTTTCACCATCCTAGGAGTACAATACCCAAAAGCAAGCTACCGTTCGCCATATTGACGGACCTATCTGAGCCAAACAGACTTGGTAGTTGTGGAAAAACTACAAAACAATGAGATCGATTTCTCGACCCATTCTTAAAGTGAAAGGGTACGTGTAATTGCACATGAACCCTGGTTTGCTAAAGGTAAACTTTTCCACTTCATTAGAGGCTAAAACTTCAATGTTTTCTTGTCACAATCCTCTTTCACAATAGGGATACTAGCAGGAAAAATGAAAGAATAATATCTACTGATGGGCCAGTTTATATCATTTTTAGGGTTATGAGGTTCCATTTGTACTTGAAGATCTATCGCATAATTTAGTTGAAAGGGGATGATTGTGTTGGTAGTAAGAGGACCGACATCGACTTCCTTGGTTCTGTTCTTTTTAGAAGGGACACCACCGATATAAATGTCCGAGATATCAGGGGTAGAGGTAGTAGAATACATGACAATGGAAAATCTGAGTAAGAAACTTTTACTGAGAAAGAAAGGTTTGTAGAAAAGCTTTAAGGAAATTTGAAGAACAAGAGTTTGTAAAAGTGAAAGGTAAAAATAATGAGAAGTGGAAAAGTTTATAGGTGACAGAATTCGTGATCATTATTACCTAGGAGAAGAGAGCAAGGATGGAGGAAAGGCTCAAAAAGATTATAGAGAAAAACTGCGAACACGCAGGACAAATACCGACCTTTGCCGGAGCTATGACATCGTGAGGGATGAAAACGAATAGGTGCAGTCCAAAATCAAAATGTTCAAAGCCAAACTCCAAGATCAAGAAGACTCTTTAATCCTTGAGAACACTTAGGCAATTTATCACATGAGGAGGAATATCTTGGAGAGAGAAGGCATTTCAAACATGGATAGCTGCATAGCTGAGGCTCTTGAATTGGAGACAACCGCCTTTGAGAAAATTCTTGCCCGACCCACAACTTCAAGCTCCTCGAGCACCTGTTCTGATTCCTCGGGAACCAAAGAGGAATCTAAAGAAGAAGATAAAACAAGGATGAAGGTACTGAACCGGATACATAGCAACTTTATCTTCAAAAGATGCAGCAAAGACTTCTCTTCCATCAGACTCCATTAACAAAACCAATTAATGTAATATTTCGTTGTTGCAACTATGCCGAAACTTCTAGTGAGTTTTGCATTTTAAGAAATAAAAGACATATTTTGTTTTGCAAAAATATCTTTTCCATTTGATAAAGTTCAATTTTTTTTACATCCGATAACTTTATTTTTTGACATTCATTCCAATTTTTACCCTTCAACTATGAGGAGTTTCATAAGAGAGGGCCTTTATATATACGATGCTTTTGAAGAGGACGTCTCTTGTTCATTCTGGCACAAGCATTTGAAGTTTAAGTAAATTTTAAACAAAAAAGATCTTATCGTATCATTTGGATAGGAAATAGATGAAAACAAAAGGATTTTTAATTCCTTATATTTTCAAAAGTGCATTTACATTGAGCAAAAATTCGCTTAATAGAGTTGCCAATACATGTGGCTAACTTGTACTACTTATTTTTATAGAGCTGATCATTCAGTCCCCGGTCCTGATAAGATATAATCCCCGATCTTCTTACAGTCCATGATCTTCTATAAACCTCCGGTATTAATGACACTTTTAGTGCTATGATATATACAATAGCCCCCCCCCCCAGTTTTCGGATGCTAAATATGAGATTTCGAAAATTGGAGTTCTTGATGTTGTCGATGATATTTTTTCGTAGTATGTTTTACGTTGCTGCCTCATTCAAAACTTTGCCAGAAAAATTCAATTGGGACAATAACTGGATGATCGGGAAAAAGAATGCAGCTCATAATTTCAGTATCATCAAGGATCTTCAACAGTAATACCTTTGAGGTGATTCACGTTCCAATTACTCGGTAATTTTGCTCCATTTTGATTCTTCATCCGATATGATTCTTTATTAGTTATAGCTGAAATCTGGTAAGGTCTTCCCATGTTTGTCCTAGCTTTCCAACATTTGCTTCTCGGGTACTTTGAGTTACTTTCCGCAAACTCAAATCTCTGACTTTGACATATCGAAGATTTCCTCTGAGATTATAGTACCTTTCAATTCTTTTCTTTTGTGCCACCTATGCTAAATTCCGACACTCTTCAAGCAACCCTGACTTAATCAACATTGCTTCATTATTCTCCTCCTAATTTTACCGGAAATACCTGATGGTCGGTTCCGCAATCTCTACCAGAATTAAAGCTTTTGTGTCGTGCACAAGAGAAAAATGTGTTTCTCCCATGCTTGACTTCGCCATTGTTCGATATGCCCATAACACTCCCAGTAATTCCTCTGGCCAATTGCCTTTAACATCCTCCAATTTCTTTTTGAGGTTCAGAATTATCACCTTGTTGGTTGGCTTTGCTTAGACGTTACCACTAGGATGATATGGGGAAGATGTGATCCTTTTGATCTTTAGTCCTTCCAGAAACTTTGTGTCTTTGGAATCCATAAATTGCAGCTCAATGTCACAAGATTCTTTTGGTACTCCAAATCGATAAATGATATGATCCCAGATGAAATCAATCGATTCACGCTCTCCAATATTTTTGAAAGCACCTGCTTCAACCCATTTAGGGATATAATCAATCAAAACTAAAATAAATTTTATTTGCCGGGACCTAGTTGGAAAAGGAATAACTATGTCCATCCCCCATTTCATGAATGACCACAGTGACACCACCAAATACAAAGCTTTACTAGCTGATGCACTAATTACATATGACGCTGAAACTTATCATATTTTTGTATTAGTACTTGCGTGTCTTGTTCCATCCCGTTCCAATAGTATTTTTGTATAAGTACTTGCGTGTCTTGTTCCATTCCGGTCCAATAGTAACCAACCCTTGTCAATTTATGAACCAATGAGTCTGCACAAAATAATTTCCGCAAACCCCTTCATGAATTTCTCTCATCAAATAATCAGTCTATGATGTTCCTAAATATCAAGCCAATGGTACTATCCCAAGATCGAACCCTTTTACGTTGTAAGATCCATCCGTAAATAAGGTCCAAACACCGAAGATAGTATTTAATACCAAAACTGCTTCTTTAGCAACTAAAGGTATCATTCCTAAACTAAAATCATTTACAAAGTCGGCCAAAACTTGTGACTTAATAGCAGTCCGAGGTTTATATTCTATATCAAATTCACTAATTTCAACTGCCTATTTAGCCAATCGACCTGATAATTCAGGCTTATGAAGGACATTCCTCAAGGGAAAAATTATTACAACGACTATTGGATGACATTGAAAGTAGGGTCTAAGATTTTGAGAGGCGACTACGAGAGCTAGAGCCAACTTTTTTAGGTACGGATAATGTGTCTCCGCTCCCGATAGTATTTTACTAATATCATAAATAGGAAATTTCTTATCTTCTTCCTTACGGACCAGGGTTGCACTCACCGCAACTTTTAAAACCGCTAAATAAATTAATAATTATTCATCCTCTGTCGGTTTAAACATTAGCGGAGGACTGGACAAGTACCTTTTCAGGTCTTTCAACGCTTGCTGGCATTCCAGAGTCCACAAAAAATTATTCTTCTTTTCTTCAAAAGTGAAAAGAAATAATGACATTTTTTCGATGACCTCGATATGAATATGCTAAGGTCCACCAACATGCCAGTCAACCTCTACACCTCCTTTACACTTGTCAGTTGGTAAGGTATATCTTCTATGGCCTTAATCTTGTTGGGATACAATTCAATTCCTCTATGAGAAACCAAGAATCAAAGAAACTTCCTTGACCCAACTCCAAAAGCGCATTTTTTCGGGTTAAGTTTCATGTTGTATTTTCTCAAAATACCAAATGTCTCTTGTAAATTAGTCAAATGACTTCCTGCATTAAGAGACTTAACCGATATGTCATCAACATAGACTTCCATAATTTTACCAATTTGAGTTTCAAACATCTAATCAACAAGCATCTGATAAGTGGCTCCAGCATTCTTAAGTCCAAAGGCATCACATTATAGCAATAAGTGCCAAATTTTGTGATGAATGAGATTTTTTCTTGATCCTCCAGGTGCATAATAATTTGATTATACCCGAAATATACATAAATAAAAACTTGCCAATTCATGCCCGGCCATAGCATCGATCATTAGGTGTGATGACCCGATAGGTCATCTTATGTTTTAGAATTCAGTTTTGTGTCCCGAAGCCTTAAATACCTTATTTTAGCCTCTCAATTTGCGTGTGCAGTTCGGGCGTCTTTACGAAAAGATTTTATGTTAAAAATTGAGAAAAATATGAAATCTTATCTTGAAATCCATTTGAGTTGACTTCGGTCAACGTTTTGAGAAAACAGATCTGGATCGTGTTTTGATGGTCCCGGTGGGTCCATATCGTGATTTGGGACTTGGGCGTATTTACAAAATCGAATTCGGAAGTCCCTAGCCAGAGTTATCGCACTTTGTAGAAATTTAAAAGTTAAAGGCTTAATGAATTTAAAATGTTTTACCAATGTTTGACTTTTTTGATATCGGGTCCATATTTTGGTTCCGGAACGTGGTTGCCAAGACTGTACGAGGAGAGAAAGACTTAAGTCGACTCAAGTGAAAATAATCAGGTAGGTCCAATACTATATTTATGACTTGTCTGTCAAATTTTGCGAAAAACGGAGTTGGTTTGATGTGATTCGGACATCCAGTTGTGAAAATAGAAGTTTCAAAGTTTTCTTGAAAATTTTATTTGATTTGGTGTTCAATTCGTTGTTCTAGGTGTTATTTTGGCGATTTGATCGTGCGAGAAAGTTCGTATGATATTTTTAGATTTTTGTGCATATATGGTTTAGAGCCCCGAGGGCTCGGGTGAATTTCAGATAGGCTACAAAGTGAAATTGGACTTAGAAAATGTTGTTGGCTTTTCAGTTCTGGTGCAGACCTCTGATCTCGCATTTGCGGTTGTTTTATCGCATTTGCGATCACTGGGATTTTTGAAGGAATTCGCAATTGCGACCTCTTTATCGCAAATGCGATGATCGCAATTGCGAATATGATATATCCTTGCGACATCTGCAGCTGGGTAAAACTTGACTTAAACGAGATTTTTGCTCATTCTTCAAGATTTTCAAAACAAGAAACCCTAGAAGCGATTTTTCAAAGAACACTTCTTCCCTAAATCATTAGTAAGCGACTCTAAACTAGTTTGTTTCAATCTTTCACTACATTTTCTAAGATTTCAACCTAAAATCTTGTGTTTTCATGGTGGAAATTGGGGGTTTTGGGTAGAATTAGGGATTTTTGTAAATTGGGGATTTTGACCTCAAATTGTGGTGAGATTACAAAATAAATTACATAACCGGGATTGGGGGTGAATGGATAATCCGGTTTTGGTCCGAACTTCTGGATTGGACCAAGCGGGCATGGGGTTTGACTTTTGTTGGCATTTTCAATAATGGCCTAAACAGAATTGTTTGCAATCGTGGGTAGTTACTAAGGCTTAATTAGAATCATTTGGTTGGTGAATTTCTAGATGTTATTGGTTCGGAGGCTTGTTTGTGAGGCGAAGTTGTGATTGAGCTTTGAGTGGACCTTTTGGAGCGAGGTAAGTGTCGTGGTTAACCTTGACTTGAGGGATTAGGACTTGTTTGTCTATTTGTTACATGTTTAGATGTTCGGTTCAACGTATATGTGAGGTGACGAGTACTTATGCATTGTTGTTGGGTTAAAGCATGCGGTTGGGACTAATTCCAGGTAGTTTATTGCTTACTTTGATCCGTTATCTATACTTAGACTAGTGACTTACTAAATTGATAGTTCTTATCGTGTTTATGGGCTTTTGTGATAATTGAGTATTGATTCCAAAGTTGAGATTGGTATTGTGGAACCATTGTTGTAGTAAAGCTTGTTATTGTTGATTCTATCTCCCTGCTTTATGTTTGATCATTGTTATGTGGTAAGGGAGAGTGTTAAAGCACGAATGGTGATGCCGTGCCATACTGAGAGTGTTAATGCACGAAGGATGATGCCGTGTCATATTGTAAGTGTTAATGCACAAAGGGTGATGTCGTGCCATGTTATGAGAACTAATGCACGAAGGGTGATGCCGTGCCATATCTTTTGATTTACATTGTGTTAAGAGTAAAAAAACGAAGGGTGATGCCGTGCCAATTTCCTTTATTGTGCCTAATTGTTTTTCACTGATTAAAGGCATATTGACTGTTCTGGCTATCATATCAGCTGTATCTCTTATATCTTGTTTCCCCCTTTTAGCATGTTTCCCTTCCCAATAGTACATGTTTTAGTTGTTATTGTTGTTTTCTTGTACATATACTGTTATTTGCACATGTTTATTATGTGGGTATCTTGTCGCAGCCTCGTCACTACTTCGTCGAGGTCAGGCTCGACACTTACGAGTACATGGGGTCGGTTGTACTCATACTACGCTCTGCACTTCTTGTGCAGATTTTGGTACCGGCCCTAGATGATCGCGAGGTTAGCAACTAGACTTGCTTGTCGGAGACCCAAGGTAGATTTGCTGGCGTCCGCAGACCCTGAAGTCTCTTCCTAGTTTCTTTATTTTACTATTTCCTCCCTTTCAGAACAGTTCTATTTTCTTTCTAACGCTATTTGTTGTAAATGTTAGAAGCTCGCAAGATTGTGACTCTAGATCCTAAGTGTATCCGATATTATGGGTTTTATGTTATTTCGTAAATCAGTTTTAGCTTAATTATTCTTCTTATTGAAATGGACTAAAGTCGGCTTAAGAATCCTCTAACGTCGGCTTACCGAGCAAATGAAATATTAGGTGTCATTACGGTCCCGAAGATGGGAATTTCGGGTCGTGACAAGTTGGTATCAGAGTACTAGGTTGCCTAGGTCTCACAATTCACGAGCGGGATTAGTAGAGTCTAGAGGATCGGTACAGAGACGTCTGTACTTATCTTCCAGAAGCTATGGAATTTAGGAACAAATTTCACTTCTACTCTTCTCTATCGTGCAATTTTGTTCTCTCATTTTTAATTGAACTCTTCTACTCTTGTTCTCTCGCAAATGGAGAGAAAACATATCGCATCTTCAACTGAGCAACAACCAGAGCCCCCAATGGCAGCTCTTACGAGGGGCAGAGGCTGAGGCCGTGCTAGAGGCCGAGGCAGGGGCAGGGGCAGGGGCAGGGGTAGGGCTTAGCGTAGAGCTCGAGCAACAGCACCGGCAGTGTAGCCTCAGGTAGATTTTGATGAGGAGGTTTCAACCCAGAGTGTTCCTATCGGGCCAGCTCAGGTTCCGGAGGGGTTCATTGCCACCCCAGTACTTCAGAACGCCTTGGTCCATTTGGTGGGCCTTATGGAGAGTGTGGCCTAGACTGACAATTTCCCATGGCACCAGCCATCTCTAAGGATGGAGAAGGAGCACAGACTCCTGCTACTCACACTCTGGAGCAGATGGCTCCTCAGTATCTGACTCCAGCAGCTCAGCCAGTCGGAGTAGTTGACCCGAGTTTTACGGCACATGCCGGTGATGGGTCAACTATGTCTTCTTGGGGCTTATTGAGATTGGACAAGTTCACCAAGCTCTTTCCAGTTCACTTTAGTGGTTCACCTTATGAGAATCCCCAAGATTATCTTGACCGCTGCCATGAGGTTCTGCGGAATATGAGGATAGTTGAGACCAACGGGGTCGAATTTGCTGTGTTTCAGATGACGAGTTTCGCTAAGAGATGGTGAAAGGATTTTGTATTGTCCAGACCAGCTGTTTCACCTGCTATTACTTGGGGCTAGTTCTCTGAGATATTTCTCAAGAAGTTCCTTCCTGTCATATTGAGAGAGGAGTATCGTCGACAGTTCGATCTCTCTAGCAGGGCAGTATGTCCATCACTCTGTATGAGACCCGTTTTCCTGGATTTGGCTTGTCATGCTATTCTCCTGCTTCCTAATGAGAGAGAGATGGTGAGGAGGTTTATTGAGGGACTTGCTCAGCCTATCAAGTTGCAGATGGCTAAGGAGATTAGGAGTGAGATTTTTTTCCAGGCGGTTGCCAATGTCGCCTGGCGAGTCGAGATGGTTCTTGCACAAGGAGTCAGGTGTCTAACAAGAGACCTCGTCATTCCGACAGGTTTAGCGATGCCTCGTCTGGAGGTAGGGGTATGGTAGAGGCCATCCTCCCATCCTGTTTCATTCAACACTCCACGCATCCCACGGTGCTTCAGGTGGAAGTGGCCCTCACATGCCTTATTCTAATCAGCTAGCCTATAGTGCACCACCAATTCCTATCTGTGCACCTCTACTCCTGAGTTTTCAGGGTGTACTCAGGTCGACAGGGCCAGTTTCAGGGTTAGCAGTCACAATAGTCGAGGTCCTGTTATACTTGTGATGATCTGAGGCGCATTGCTAGATTTTTCCCTCGTGCATCGAGCAGTTCACAACATCAGGGTTCTCGTGCCATGGTCCTGACATCAGGTGCTTCATCGCACGCTTAGCCAGCTAGAGGTAAGGGTCAGGCAGCCAGAGGTGGTGGTAAGGCCATTAGAGGTGGAGGTCAGGCCGCTAGAGGTGGAGGCCAGCCAACCAGGGGCCATCCTAGAGATGTAGTTCTGAGTGGTGGGCCCCAACCCCGTTGCTATGATTTTCCATCCAGGCCTGAGGCTGAGTCATTTGACGTCGTTATCACAGGTACTATTTCAGTTTGCAGTAGAGATGCTTGAGTTCTATTTGATCCGGGTTCTACTTACTCCTATGCGTCATCCTATTTTGCTTCATATTTGGTTGTGCCTTGTGATTCTTTGAGTGCTCCTATGTATATGTCCACACATTTGGGGGATGCTATTATTGTAGATCACATTTATCGTTCGTGTGTGGTTACCATTGGGAGTCTTGAGACTAGTGTAGATCTTCTACTTCTCGATATGGCAGATTTTGATGTTATCTTGGGTATGGATTGGGTGTCACCGTATCACGCTATATTGGATTGTCACGCTAATACAATGACCTTAGTCTTTCCAGGGTTGCCTCGATTAGAGTGGAGAGGGACTCTTGGCCATTCTACCAGTAGGGTTATCTCTTATATGAAGGCTCGGCGTATGGTCGAGAAGGGGTGTCTAGCTTATTTGGCTTATGTCCGCGATTCTAGTGCGGAGGTTCCTTCCATAGATTCAGTACCAGTGGTCTGTGATTTTCAAAGAGGTGTTTCCTACAGACCTGCCAAGGATGCCACTCGACAGGGACATTGATTTCTTTATTGATTTGGCTCCGGGTACTCAGCCCATCTCTATTTCTCCATACTGCATGGCCCCGCCAGAGTTGAAAGAATTGAAGGAGCAGTTGTAAGATTTTCTTGCTAAGGGATTCATTAGACCCAGTGTCTCGCCCTGGGTGTGCTTGTGTTGTTCATGTAGAAGAAGAATGGGTCAATGAGGATGTGCATAGATTATCAGCAGTTGAACAAAGTCACTATCAAGAACAAGTATCCAGTACCAATGATAAATGAGTTATTTGATCAGCTTCAGTGCCAAGGTGTTTTTGAAGATTGATTTGAGGTCTGGATACCATTAGTTGAGGATTAGGGCATCTGATGTCCCTAAGACAACTTTTTGGACTCGGTACGAGTATTATGAGTTTCTAGTGATGTCCTTTGGGTTGACAAATGGCCCAACAACATTTGTGGATTTGATGAACCGAGTGTTCAAGCCTTATTTAGACTCCTTTGTGATTAGGTTTATTGACGATATCTTGATCTACTCCCGGAGTTGAGAGGAGAACGAGAAACATCTTCGGATTGTATTTCAGACTCTGAGAGACAAACATTTATATGCTAAGTTTTCAAAGTACAAGTTTTGGTTGGATTTTGTCGTTTTCTTGGGGCACGTTGTATCAACACAGGGTATTCAGGTAGACCCTAAGAAGATTGAGGCATTTCAGAACTGGCCTAGACCCACTTCATCCACGGTGGTCCGGAGTTTCTTGGTTTGGCGGGTTATTACCGTCAGTTTGTTGAGGGGTTTTCATATATAGCATCCCCATTGACTATATTGACCCATAAGGGTTCACCGTTCAGATGGTCAGATGAGTGTGAGGCGAGCTTTTAGAATCTCAAGATTCTTTGACTACGACGCTGGTGTTGGTGTTACCCACAGGTTCATGATCTTATACGGTATATTGTGATGCATCCCGTATTGGGCTTGGTGAAACATTGATGCAGGATGGCATGATGATTGCATATGTGTCGCGGAAGTTGAAGGTTTATGAGAAGAATTACCATATCCACGACTTAGAGTTGGAAGCGATTGTTAATGCACTGAATATTTGGAGGCACTATCATTACGGAGTGTCGTGTGAGGTTTTCACGGATCATCAGATCCTTCAGTATTTGTTCAAGCAAAAGGATCTCAATTTGAGGCAGAAGAGTTGAGTAAAAAGGCAGCGAGTATGGGCAGCCTTGCCTACATTCCAATCGGTGAGAGACCACTTGCATAAGATGTTCAGACTTTGGCCAATAAGTTTGTAAGGCTGGATATTTCGGAGCCCAATCATGTCTTAGCGTGTACAGTCGCTCGATCTTCCTTGTTTGAGCGCATCAGAGATCGGTAGTATGATGACCCTCGTTTGTTGGTCCTTAGGGACACAGTACGACACGGTGGTGCCAAGCAGGTTACTGTTGGAGATGATGGAGTTTTAAGGATGCAGGGTCGTGTTTGTGTGCCTAATATGGATGGACTTCGTGAGTTGATTCTTGATGAGGCCTACAGTTCTCGGTATTCTATTCATCCGGGCACCTCCATGATGTATCAAGACTTGCGGCAACATTATTAGTGGAGGTGAATGAAGAAGGACATAGTTGCATATGTAGCTCGATGTCTAAATTGGCATCATGTAATGTGTGAGCATCAGAGACCTGGTGGTTTGCTTTAGGAGTTAGAGATTCCTGAGTGAAAGTGGGAGCGTATCACTATGGATTTCGTTGTTGGACTCCTACGGGCTAAGAGGAAGTTTGATGCAGTTTGGGTCATTGTGGGCATGCTGACCAACTCAGCGCAATTCATTCCTGTGGAAATTACCTATTATTCAGAGAGGTTAATAGAGATTTATATCTGCAAAATCGTCTGTCTTCACGGTGTGCCTATGTCTATCCATTCTGATAGAGTTACGCAATTTACCTCGCACTGAGAGCAATACAACGTGAGTTGGGCACGCGGGTTGAATTGAGCACAATGTTTCATCCTTAAACGGATGGATAGTCCGAGTGCACTATTCAGATATTGGAGGATATGCTCCACGCATGTGTTATAGACTTTGGAGGGCCGTGGGATCAGTTCTTGCCACTTGCGGAGTTTGCTTACAACAACAACTACCATGGTAGCATCCAAATGGCTCCCTATAAGGCATTATACAGTAGGCGGTGCCGATCGCCAGTTGGATGGTACGAGTTTGGGGAGGCTCGATTGTTGGGTATAGACTTAGTACATGATGCCTTGGATAAGGTCAAGATTATTCAAGATCGACTTCGCACAGCTCAGTCTATGCAGAAGAGTTATGCTGACCGTAGAGTTCGTGATGTTGCATTCTTGGTCGAAGAGAGAGAGTGTTGCTCCGAGTATCACCCATGAAGGGTGTGATGAGGTTCGTAAAGAAGGTCAAGTTGAGCCCTATTTATATCGGCTTTTTGAGATTCTTGAGAGAAAGGGAGAGGTGGATTAGGGGCTTGTGTTGCCATCGGGGTTATCAGCAGTTCATTTGGTGTTCCATGTGTCCATGCTCCAGAAGTATCACGATGATCTGTCCCATGTATTTGATTTCAGCTCTGTCTAGTTGGACAAGGATTTGACTTACGTAGAGGAGCCGGTGGCTATTCTAGCCCTACATATTCGTTAGTTAAGGTCGAAGAGTTACCCTTCAGTTCGAGTGGAGTAGAGAGGTCAGCCTGTCGAGGCAACCACTTGGGAGTCCGAGTCGGACATGCGGAGTAGATATCCCCACTTTTCCACCAATTTAGGTACTTTTCTATGTCATTCGAGGATGAATGATTGTTTTAGAGGTGGATAATGTGATGACCCAATGGGTCATCTTATGTTTTAGAATCCAATTCTGTGTCCTGAAGTCTTAAACACCTAATTTTAGCCTTCCTCAATTTGCGTGCGCAGTCCGAGCGTCTTTCCATAAAGCTTTTATGTTAAAAACTGATAAAAATATGAACTTTTGCCTTAATGTTCATTTGAGTTGACTCCAGTCAATGTTTTGGGAAAACGGGCCCGTATTCATGTTTTGACTGCCCCAGAGGGTCCGTATCGTGATTTGGGACTTGGGCATATGCCCGGAATCAAATTCGGAAGTCCCTAGCCCGAGTTATCACACTTTGTAGATATTTGAAAGTTAAAGGCTTAATGAATTTGAAATGTTTGACCAATGTTTGACTTTTTGGATATCGGGTCCATATTTGGTTTCCGAACTCGGTATAAGTCCAATACTATATTTATGCATTGTCTGTCAAATTTGGTGAGAAACGGGGTTTGTTTGACGTGATTCGGACGTCCGGTTGTGAAGATAGAAGTTTCAAAGTTTTCTTGAAAATTTCATTGGATTTGGTGTTCAATTCGTATTTCTAGGTGTTATTTTGGCGATTTGATCGCGCGAGAAAGTTCGTATGATGTTTTTAGACTTGTGTGCATAGTTGGTTTAGATCCCCGAGGGCTCGGGTGAGGTTCAGATAAGCTATAGAGTGAAATTGGACTTAGAAATGTTGTTGGTGTTTCAGTTCTGGTGCAGGTCTCTGATCTCGCATTTGCGAGATCAGGCATCACATTTTCGACCTCTGATGGGTTCGCATTTGCGAGCTACTCATCGCATTTGCGAAGAGTAGCTGAGCCACTGTATACTCGTATTTGTGAGCTTGTCCTTTCCGCTTTTGCGAAGGCAGAGTCATATTCTAAAATTAATTGAGGTCGGATTCCAAAATAAATTACATAACCGGGCTCGTGGGTGAATGGGTAATTGCTTTTGGTCCAAACTTCGAGATTGGACCAAGCGGGGTGGGGGGGGGGGGGTTGACTTTTGTTGACTATTTCAATAATGGCCTAAATTGAATTCTTTGCAATCTTGGGTAGTTCTTAAGGCTCAATTTGAATCGTTTGGTTGGTAAATTGCTAGATTCTATTGGTTCGGAGGTTTGTTTGAGAGGCACAGCTCTGATTGAGCTTTGAGTGGACCTTTTGGAGTTAGGTAAGTGTCGTGGTTAACCTTGACTTGAGGGATTAGGACTTGTTTGTCTATTTGTTACATGTTTAGATGTTGGGTCCAACGTAAATGTGAGGTGGCGAGTACTTATGCGTTGTTGTCGGGTTAAAGCATGCGGGTGGGACTTATTCCTTGTAGTTTATTGCTTACTTTGATCCGTTATCCATGCTTAGAATAGTGACTTGCTAAATTGATAGTTTTTATCGTATTTACGGGCTTTTGTGATAATTGAGTATTGATTCCAAAGTTGAGATTGGTATTGTAGAACCATTGTTGAAGTAAAGCTTGTTATTGTTGATTCTATCTTCCTGATTTATGTTTGATCATTGTTATGTGGTAAGGGAGAGTGTTAAAGCACGAATGGTGATGCCGTGCCATACTGAGAGTGTTAATGCACGAAGGATGATGCCGTGCCATATTGTAAGTGTTAATGCACGAAGGGTGATGCCGTTCCATGTTATGAGAATTAATGCACGAAGGGTGATGCCGTGCCATATCTTTTGATTTACATTGTGAGGTTGAGAGTAAAAGCACGAAGGGTGATGCCGCGCAAATTTCCTTTATTGTGTCTAATTGTTTTTCACTGATTAAAGGCATATTGACTATTCTGGTTATCATATCCGTTGTATCTCTTATATTTTATTTCCCCCTTTAGCATGTTTTCTCTCCCACTAGTACATGTTTTAGATGTTATTCTTGTTTTCTTGTACATATACTGTTATCTGCACAGGTTTATTATGTGGGTGTTTTGTTATAGCCTCGTTACTACTTCGTCCATGTTAGGCTCGACACTTACGCGTACATGGGGTCGGTTGTACTCATACTATACTCTGTACTTCTTGTGTAGATTTATACCGACCCTAGTTGATCGCGAGGTTAGCAGCTGGACTTGCTTGTTGGAGACGCAAGGTAGATCTGCTGGCGACCCTGGAGTCTCTTCCTACTTTCTTTATTTTACTATTTCCTCCCTTTCAGAACAATTGTATTTTCTTTCAGACTCTATTTAGCTTCTGTTTTAGGTTAATTGTTCTTATTATTGAAATTGACTAAAGTCAGCTTAAGAATCCTATAACGTTGGCTTGCCTAGCAAGTGAAATGTTAGGCTCCATCACGGTCCCGAAGGTGGGAATTTGAGGTCGTAACATTTGGTTATTGTTTGGAAATGGGAAAGAATCATTAAGGCATGCATTAATTTTAATCTTTATAATATATTCATATTCTAAACTTATTATTCTTCTTAAGAACAACCATTACGTTAGCTAACCGATCAGAATAATTCACTTTACGAATTGAACCTATATTTAGCAACCGAGTTACCTCCTCTTTAAAAAATCTATTCATGACTTCCACTATTGGCCATTTGTTTTGCTTCACCTGCGGGAAATTAGGGTCCAAACATAACTTGTAGACAACCACATCAAGTGGAATACATGTCATATCAGAATGAGACCATGCGAAGCAATCGAAGTCGGCTTTTAAAAATTCAATAATTTTAAGCCCGAGTTCGGGACTCAACCCCGTTATGAGGTAAATCTTTTTATTTGGGAATTCTATGAACAAAGAAATTTGTTCCAGTTCCTCTACAGTTGACTTTGTGGCATATGCTTCTTCCAATACTTAAAGGATCTCGGCACCTGATAATAATCTGATGTCTCCTCCTCTCCAGCATATTATACTGGATATGGAAATGTAGTAGACATCGGTTCCTGCAGTTGCTATTTGTTCGTTCCTTCCGCCTTGATGCTAGATGAGGTGTCTGCATTCATTTCCCTCATAGCAGGTTGATCAGCTCTAATCTTCTTGATCCCATCCGATGTAGGGAACTTTAGGAATTGATGATAAGTCAATGACATAGCCTTCATTTCATGAATCCATGGCCTACCAAGGATCATGTTCTATCCCATATCAACATCCACTACAAGAATAAAGTGGTCTTCATTACCCCTTCGGCACGTGTGGGCAGTAAAATCTCCCTTCGAGTTGTTACACTCGTTAGGTTAAACCCGGCCAGAAGCTTTATCACCAAAACTATGTTTCCAGTTAACTTTGCTTGTTCCAAAACCATCAGTTGGATGATATTGACTGAACTACCTGGATAAACCAACACATATTCAATTTTAAAATCTAAAATATTAAATGATATTACCATAGCGTGATTGGGTGGTAAAATAAGGCCATCAATATCTTCTTCCGTGAAGGTAATTTTATCATCTTCTAATGCTTCTCGGACTCACTTGCCCTGATTTACCGAGATCTTTGTCTTCTTTACTACTAACAATGTCACCCCATTTACTTCAACTCCACCAAAAATCATGTTTATTATTAAGCGGGATTACCCTATGGTTAGTTTAGCTGGTTCCGTAACATCCTGACTCCTCCCATAATTGTTCTTGTACTGGTATCTCAGAAATTCTATAAGATGACCATTCTTCAACAATGTTGCAACCTCTTCACGAAGATTCCAGGAGTTCTCAGTCCTGCTGATGTTGTGCTATAATTTCATATACTTTGACGTTATTTACCGTACTTTCTTGTTGTTTGGATGTTAATTTATGCGACAATTGAGCTTAATAGAGTTTATTTTACGTGTAGGAATGATTGGACATGAAGTGGAAAAAGTTGCACGAAATGGTACCTCAAAGCTACAAAATGGAGCAATAAAAGAAGACGTGCAAGGCAATGAAAAGTCACAGCCGTAGACAGTGCAAGGATTTATCTAGGACATTGTTATTGGCGCGTCTGATAGCACCTTGCGGGGAAATGTTGGCGCCTACGATAGCACCTTGCAGGGAAATGTTGGCGCCTCTGATGGTGCCTCACGGAGTAATGTCGGTGCCTCTGACAATGCCCCGTGCCAACGATGCTTATCCGAGCCACTTTTATTTCCTCATTACGTTTTGACGTGTAGACTTCGGCCCCACCATATAAATACCTCTTAAAATTAGTGTTTGGAGGGAGAGACATCATTGGAGAGGCAAAAGGCTACAGAACACTCTGGAGCGTGGATCACAAGAGTTTTCTCTTTGTTATTCTTTAATCTTTAGTTTAATGCTTTTGAATATGAACTATGATTATTTATACAATTATGAGTAGCTAAACTCTATAATCTAGGGTTTGATGGAACCTTTTTGAGAATGAATTCTGGTTACATATTAATATAATTTTACCTTTGAAGATCCCTACTTGTTCAACTACGTATTTATTGTTATTGATTGAATGACTATCAAATGCCAGTGCCAATTTATCATATATTTCTTGAGAAAGAATGCATATTTAGGTTGTTGTCGAACAACATCACTCCCAAGGTAAATGATAGATCAATATGCGGGTTTAAAAGTGGTATTAGAAATAACGAAGCTTTATAGTGAACAGTGAAAAGGTGCGAGCTAGCGTAGTTCGAGAGAATATGAGTAGTACATTATTGTAGTTGCTCTAGAGAGAATTACATTAACCCGAGTACTCATGATCAATAGATAAAAATTAGGCAAATTTGTAAGAGATGTAGCGGGAATGATTCCGATAATTAGGAAATCATAACTCTAGGCTTTTCTAATCTTGTCTCCAACCCTGAGTATGCCTAGTTGTTAATTTACTACCTTAATTTGTTAGTTAATTAGTTAGACATAAGAATCTTAATATTTATAACTTTAGAATTGTTCGAGCTTATCTTTTTAGTGATATTGAACAATTATAGTAAAACCTTAGTTCTCTGTGGGATTCGACTCCAGACTTTTAAACCATATTATATTTGCACCGACTGCGTATCCTTTCTAGGACTAGAGTTAGGCGTGATCACTTGTGGCCATATGATCCGTGGAATTCACACCACATAATAGGATCCCTCCGTGATGTTTTTTATAGCTGAAATCAATTCTGCCAAAGCAATATTGAAGTTGTAATATGACAACTATGAATATGCTGAATCACGTGACCCTGATGGTTCTTTCTCCTGCAAAAGCCATGCTACTCCAACCACGATCCATGATTTTATCCGATACAAACCTTTTCGAAGACTGCAAACCCTTAATTCCTTGCCCATCAACTCTTTCATAAGGCTTGAAACAACCCCTGGAAGACCTTCGGTCTGCATCAAAATCACTTCTAAACTTCTCTTAATCCCGATCGCGAATGCGTCCTTCGGATAACACCGAAGAACTCAGTTAATCATATTCAATTTTGATCTTTGAGTCATTACGATTATGTACATCTACCCATGTGGTTTCCTAAAACTCCAACATGTTTTCCTTCAATTTCCTAGAGGCATCAAAGCTAATGGATTGAGACCTTTGGTGAATGCTTCAGTTGCCCACTCACCTAGTACCATCGGCAACAACATCCTCTCCTTTTGAAATTGGATTACGAAGTTTCACAACAATTCAAATTCTCCTTGAGCAATTCTGGATATATCTGCTTTCCTAACTTGGACATTCCTCGCCCCATCATAGGCTTTAATAAAGGAATTTGTAATCATTTCAAAGAGTAACTCGAATGCTCATGTAAAAAAGAGTACCATGTTATAGCATCCTTTGTTAGAGTTTCACCGAATCTTTTAAACAAGACATATTGAATCTCATGCGGAACCAAATCATTTTCCTTTGCAGCCGTAGTATAAGTTATGATATGCTCTTGTGGATCCGAAGTTATATCATACATCGAAATATCATGCATCTTGAATCTTTTTAGAATCAACTCCCGGGCCACACTTGATTTGAATGGCAACTGCGTATACCTTTTTGAATTCGATCCCTTCAATACTGATGGTGCTTCGGGGATATGATCCATCTGAGCGTGGAATCTCTTATTATTTTGATCCATCCAATCAATCATTTTCCTCATGGGCTCGATTTTAAAGGGATCATTTGTGTTGTTGTCGTTCCCGTATCCACTACCTGCAGTATATGCTTGATTTTCATTAAGTCAAAACTCCTCCCTCGAAGCGACATTACCATCTCTCTTCATTGTTTGATTTACACGCATGCTGGGAGGGGCTTTAACTCCTCCATTGGAATTATTGGAGGCAACGAAAAGTGCTTGCTGAAAGCTCGGTCATTATCCGGTCTTATCTTGAGAGATGGGTCATAATTTCTCTTTTCGGCTCCCTCAAAACTTTTACCGTTTCAACAACAGGTTCTTCGTCCATTTCATCATGAGTTGGACTTCTCAAATACTGAGTATTTCATTTTTCACGAACCAGAGTTGTATCTCCGTCATTGTGAGTTTCATTGGTTAAATCATCATGCTGGAACATATCTTTATGCTCATCGTTTGTTCCAATGTTGAAGGAGTTGTTCACATTATTAGTTACCATATATGTTTTTACTTTGACTAAATAAAACCGCCAAAATGCGTTAGTAATAGATGAATGGATCAAAGTAATAATATAATTGTCTATGCCCTACTGTGAGCACCAGACTAATTACCCGTAAAATATTACAGTTGAATTTGTATCGTGGTTTATAGACACGTGAATTATTTTGATCCAAGAAAAAAAATAACGAAGAGTAGAAATAAATTAATTATAAAAAATTAAATGAAATACAAGCCTGACTGTGAAAAGAACTTATACGAAAGCAAGAGTAAGAGCAATGTATTGAGCAAAAATAAAGAATGTTGTTTATCGAATAAGAGTAAGTTTAGCCTTTTTGCGTACAAATATTTTTGTGTCCTACATTGAATACAAATTCTTCTATTTATAGTTCAATTCGGGGAGACAAGATTCCAAAATCAAGATCTTTTTTAATATGAATAAAACCTCTCTTGATGGTTGCATAACAGTTGAGTGTAAATGTAAAAATTCTTTATAACGACTGCTCATTTGAGTGCCTTCCTTTCCAACCAATATCTTCCTTTCAGTTTTTTGTCCCTGGTTCCCGCGTCTTCGAAACTCATTCATCATCGGTCACATGTTCATAACCGCTGTTAGATATTTATTGACTCATATCTTACTTGTCTTAACTGTCACATGTCAACTCGGCGAGCATCCACCCGTCGTTTATTAATTTTACCATACACAGTCATAGTGAATATTAGCAAGATGTTTGACAAAGCCACGCAAATACAGTGGATATCAAAACTTTTTTTCTTTTGATAATGAAATTGTGCTTGGTTAATCTTTTCAAAAAATACGTATAAATACAAAATTATAAAAAAGTGTCTTAAAGTTCTAGTTGGCAAAAAATTTGTGATCAACCGATTTTAGGTCGGGGTATATTGGGAATAGAATTATTTTATACTTAAAATATATCTTAGAGTGAATTGGGTTGTTATCTTTTCCTAGTATATATAGGCTATAGTCTAGCGCAATCACATTAAATTACGCTCGATAAATCCCTTTAGAACAATCGTTTATATTTTGTTTTGGCTAAGAAAGTTTTGGTTATATAACCGCACAACTAAAATTTTGAAGCATGTTACCAGAATTTTCGCATATGAAAACTTTTGTCAGTTATCATGTTCTGTGACAAATTCGAGCGATTACGATATGAATATTTCTAGAGATTGACCATGATTTTGCAAATTCTAGTGATCACCATATGATTTTCTTTTTTGTAATATTGTCATATTTTTGCAAATCCTGATGATGACCATATGAGAATTTCGGATAATTATCATATTTTATACCAAATCCTGATGATCACCGTATAAAATAATTCTAGCGATTGCCATATTTTTATGAAAAATCCTAATTATCACCATATCAAAAACTCTGGTGATTGCTAAAGCGCTTCCTAAGAATCTGGTGGAGGTTGTTTTCCTAAGACTTTTTTATGGGGGTAAAAAATTTAATAGTGGCGCGAAGTATCGTGTTTTTGATTCACCGACGCAATTAAGTATTATATTATTGAAAGATTTTTATTATTTTAGAATTTTTACAAAAAAATTTATACTGGTTGCTACTAGGAAATAAATAAGATAAAAATGAACCTAATTTAAACTATCCGGTTTGGACTCTATAAAAAAATTAGTATCAACTAGTTTCTCGGCACTTGTGTTGCACGTGTATGCTGAGTTTTGTAATACAAGGTGTTAAGAAGTAATACTAGTATTATTAAAACAAAACTCTAAGCACAATAGCAACATTTGTTGATATATAAATTTATGAAAATAATGAATTATTTAACTAAAAATATTATTGAATAAAAATGACTTTTACCTGTAATTTGGAATAATAGGTGTATACGACCGATATTGGAGGAGTCCAATTTCGAATTCTCTATGGTGTTTCGAGCCCGAGCTCTGAAGGATGGAAGCAAAGTTCAAGTCCGATCTCAGAATGGATACCTTGATAGAGCACATCGAAGGCCCGACATGACCTACCTCGAGGTAGTACAAACTCGATGATAGTCAAGAAAAAGCGGTAATTTCTCAAGGACACGTGGTTAGGACAGATAAGATTTGTAAGAGATAGTAAAAATCCGTACTAGGCTGTTATTACAGTTGTACCAATAATATTCTTTGTCTTAATTAGAAATGTACTATGCTAGGGTTTTCCCCTCCTATATAAAGGGGACCCCAATCATTTGTAAAGAAGAACATTCACTGCAATAGAACATTTCACTCTGCTATTCTTGCTTTCTGTGCTCAAGATTATTCTACAACTTTATTGTTCTTCATTTATTGTTCATACTTTAATTCTCTTAGCTAACCTCGAGACCCTCGAGGCTATCAAGCTCGAGGTCCCTACCCTTTTGGCGACACTGGTTTGGCTTAACATTTCTTCTCACTTACACTTAATATTTCTTGATTATCTACTAGTATTGGAATAAATCACATATTTTTAGAACCACAAATCAAATATAATTGTTAATTACTATTTTCAAGGTAAACAGTTTGACGCCCACCGTGGGGCTAAAGATAATAGTGATTATTTTGGTGCTAAGTTTCTGATAACACACGTTATTCTTCACATTTTTTCTTGCCCCAAGATTCTTTTATTTCAGATTAAAATATGTCTAACTCATCAAATGCACATGGAAACGATGGTCTCGACTTCCATGGAGAAAACAATGCAACAACTTCAGGGGCCGGTGTACCACCGCTCAACCCTGGGGTAGCACCAACACCTAACCCCGTTGACATTGGTTTACATATTGCTTTGCACGTCGACTTGGGCACTGATATTGAAGGAAGTGTACATAAATGGGACCAACTTGATGCACAAATAACACATGCTCGAGAAGAAAGAGAAGTCAGTTTGCAAGTAATTTTTGAAATGTTTCAAGCACAACAAGTAGCTATTGCTCAGCTACAGAGTCAGCAAAAGACTCCGAGCGGAGCAGGACCAGAAACAACTCCTCGAGTTGAGACAACTTCGGAGAGGTCAAATAACAACGGGCCGGGAGCTGACCCCACCATTATGAAAATGCTCAAGGAACTCACCAAAAGGATCGAAACTGGAGAAAAAAGTTTTGAAAACAACGACAAGAAGGTAGAAACATACAATTCGAGGGTTGACCAGATATCGAGAGCACCTCCAGTTTTGAAGGGATTGGATTCGAAGAAGTTTGTACAAAAACATTTGCCCCGAGTGCGGCTCTGAAGCCTATTCCGAAGAAGTTTTGGATGCCCGACATCCTAAAATACAACGGGACTACCGATCTCAACGAGCACATTACCACATACACTTGTATAAAGGGGAATGATTTGAAAGATGATTGATCGAGTCTGTTCTATTGAAGAAATTTGGAAAAACTTTGTCAAAGGGGGTCATGATGTGGTATCATAACCTCCACTGAACTCTATTGATTCGCTTGCCATGTTGGCATACTCATTTGTAAAGGCACATGTTGGTGCCATAAAGGTTGCTACAAGGAAGTCCGATGTGTTTAAAATCAAGCAAAGAGAGAATGAGATGTTGAGGGAGTTCTTATCCCATTTCTAATTGGAGCAATTGGAATTACCACCAGTCTCCAATGACTGGACTGTACAAGCTTTTACTCAAGGGTTGAATGAACGGAGCTCGATAGATTCGAGAAAGCTGAAACAGAAATTTAATCGAGCATTCTACCGTAACTTGGGCGGATGTGCACAACAGGTACCAGTCAAAAATTAGGGCTGAGGACGACCAGTTGGGAGCCCCCTCGAGCTCAGTTTATCCAATAAGGCTATTAGCAAAGGAATCAAGAAATGCAGACAGGGAGCCAGGACCAAACAAGGAAAGGTATCAGCCGTACATCGAAGACCAAAGAAACACTTAGAGGCGTAACATACCCTGAAATGATCGAAGAGCGGATCGAGGCAAAGGTTACAGGGGACTCATGAGCAATACCAAGCTTAAACATGCACTCAGGACCGTTGGAGTCACCCGATTGTCAGAATACAACTTCAATTTCGATGCCTTAGACATCGTAGCTGCCATTGGTAAGATCAGAGACACAAGATGGCCCAAGCCCATGCAAACGTATCCTTCTTAGAGGAACCCCAACTTAATGTTCAAGTATCATGGTACTCATGGTCATAGGATTGAGGACTGCAAGCAGTCATAGAGGAGGTAGCTCAATTATTCAATGAGGGGAACCTTCGAGAGTTTCTCAGCGACCGGGACAAAAACCATTTTCGAGAGAGAGAGATGCAAACAGGAAGAACGAATCATAAGAACCCCAACATGTCATTCACATGTTCATCGGAGGAGTCGACGTCCCTCTGGGACCCATATTCAAATGTACCAAAGTATCCATCGCAACGGAGAAGCGAACTTGAGACTACATACCCAAGGATACTCTTACATTCAGCGAGGAAGACATCGAGGCCTTATCTCAGCCTCACAATGATGCACTGGTAATTTCTATCCTTTTAAATAAAGTTCAAGTTAAACGTGTTCTCGTGGATCCAGGTAGCTCAGCAAATATAATCAGATCGAGGGTCGTGGAGCAGCTTGGGCTGCTCGACCAAATCATACCCGTCTCTCGAATCCTGAATAGATTCAACATTGTGAGTGAAACAACAAAGGGGGAAATCATCCTCCTAGTCAACATGGCCGGAACCATACAAAGAACCAAGTTTCATGTCATCGAAGGTGACATGAGGTATAATACACTACTTGGAAGGCCATGGATCTGTAGTATGAGGGTAGTTCCATGAACTCTTTATAAAATGATGAAGTTCCCTATGAAGGATGGCGTGAAAAAAGTATATGGAGAGAAACATAAAGCTAAGGAGATGTTCGCGGTGCACGACTCGGCACCAGTATCGAAATCATCTACCTCGAAGAAGTCAAAGGACAAACATGTAGCCAAATTGCAATCACAACACATGCCCTCAGTTGAGCTCGAGAGAAAGGAGCCTGATGAATATATGGTCGAGGACGAAGAAGAATATTTCCTCACCCCTCGAGCCTTCGTTTCCCCCCAAAGGAATCAGACACAACGAAGTCCACAGTCGAAGAACTCGAACAGGCTGTACTGATCAAACATCTTCCGGAACGAAAGGTATACCTGGGAATGAGATTAACCCCCGAACTCAGGAAAAAAATCATTCTATTTATAATTGATAACATTGATTGCTTCGCTTGGTCCCACTTAGATATGACAGGGCTCCCACCGGAAATAACCACCCATCGACTAAGTGTTGACCTCAGGTTATAACCAGAGAAGAAAAAAAGGAGACCTCAGTCCGAGGTAAAACATGCATTCATCAAATATGAGGTAACCAAACTTCTCAAAATAGGATCCATTAGGGAAGTAAAATACCCCGAATGGCTAGCTAATGTAGTAGTAGTCCCCAAAAAAAGGAGGACCAGGAAAAGATTTCGTTCATCACGACGTATGGTACATATTACTATAATGTAATGCCCTTCGGGCTAAAAAATGCAGGAGCTACATATCAACGCCTAGTTAATAAGATGTTCGAACATCAAATAGACAAATCTATGGAAGTTTACATTGATGACATGCTAGTTAAGTCCCTGCGCGCAGAGGGCCATTTGACTCATTTACAGGCAACGTTCGATATCCTAAGAAGGTACAACATGAAGCTCAACCCCAAAAAATGCGCTTTCGGAGTCGGATCGGGCAAATTTTTGGGCTTCATGGTGTCGAATAGGGGGATCGAGATCAACCTCGACAAAATCAAAGCCATCGAGGAGATCATTGTGGTGAACAATGTGAAAGCCGTGCAGCGGATGATCGGGCGGATATCAGCCCTAGGCCAATTTATCTCGATGTCATCCGATCGGAGTCATCATTTCTTCTCCATACTCAAGAACAGGAACAACTTCAAATGGACTCTGGAATGCTCACAAGCCTTGGAAGAATTAAAATGGTATCTCTCGAGCCCACCTTTTCTCTATAATCCGAAGGAGGATGAAACACTATACTTGTATTTAGCTGTGTCCGAGGTAGCGCTAAGCGGCGTGTTTGTTCGAGAAGAACAAGGTACGCAATTCCCTGTCTATTATGCGAGTCGGACCCTAGGAGATGCCGAAACCAGGTATCCGCACTTAGAAAAATTAGCTCTTGCATTAGTAAGTGCATCAAGGAAGTTGAAACCATATTTCCAATATCATCCTATATGTGTACTAACTACATATCCACTTCGAAACATTCTGCATAAGCCCGAATTATTGGGTCGATTGGCCATATGGGCCATCGAACTCGGAGGGTATGATATCGTATATCAACCCCGAACGGCTATCAAGTCTCAAATTTTGGCCGACTTCGTTGCTAATGTTTTTCCCGCCCTCATGCCCGAAGTTGAAAGGGAACTCTTGATAAAAATGGGCACATCATCGGGGGTATGGACCCTCTTCACAGACAGTGCCTCGAATGTGAAAGGGTCTGGGCTCGGTATAGTTCTAAAATTGCCTACGGGCAACATCATTAGACAATATATAAACACTTTGAAATTGACTAACAACGAGGCATAGTATGAAGCCATGATTGCAGGTCTCGAACTAGTCAAAGGCCTTGGAGCAGAGGTCATCGAGGCAATGTGTGACTCCCTTTTGGTATTTAACCAAGTAAATGGAAGCTTCGAGGTTTGAGAAGATAGGATGCAGAGGTACTTAGACAAACTTCAAGTGACATTGCTCGCTTCAAAGAGTGGAAACTGGTCCATGTACCTCGAGAACAAAATAGCGAGGCCGATGCACTTGCAAATTCGGGGTCATCGGTCGAAGAAGATGATATTTTCCCGGGGATTGTCGTCCAAGTATCGAAGTTAGTGATCGAAGAAGGCCATGCAGAAATTAACTCAACAAGCCTAACATGGGATTGGAGGAATAAGTATATCGAATATTTGAAGCATGGGAAGCTCCCCTCGGACCCAAAGGATTCGAGGACGCTACGAGCCAAAGCAACTCGATTCTCACTCGACGAAAATGGAATACTATATAGAAGGACCTTCGACGGACCACTCGCAGTATGCTTGGGGCCAGGGGACACCGATTATGTGCTACGAGAAATCCACGAAGGCACTTGTGGGAACCATTCTGGTGCCGATTCTTTGGTTCGCAAGGTGATCAGAGCAGGGTATTACTAGGATAGCATGAAAAAGGACACCAAGGAGTTCGTTCGAAGATGTGATAAATGCCAAAGATTTGCACCAATGATACATCAACCCGATGAATGATACGCTCAAATTACACCTTAAAATAGTGTAAAGCGATCGATGTCAAATATAGTAACCCAACGAGGTTGGGGTCGAATCCCACAGGGAATAGGCGTGAAAAGTTTACTTGAGTAGTTTGAAGCTTAACTTAAATTGTATTTCTATTCCATTAGAGTAACAAGAATATTGTAATTGATTGTATGATAATTGAGTGAACTAGTAGCAAATATGATTGTATAGGATTGTAATTAATTTGGTAAACTAAACCAAGGTTGTGTCTCCTTAAATGAAATGTAATGCTATCGGTGTTAATATGATATATTTCTAATGGAAGGTTCTTTAGATATGCAAATGATTTCTAAATGACTATCCAATATTTTCCAATAGTTGGGTAGTATTTCCTCTTTATGGTTTTTCCAAATATAAAAGAGTTGAAATTAAGAGTAATAAATTTATGCCAAACAAAACCCACTTATTCCTAAGCGATTCTATTAAACAAGGTTTAAAGCCTTGAGTCTTTGATATTTACTTCTACCAAACCCTAACTCACTTTTCCAAGCAAAGAAAGAATTTAATGGCACTTGTTCATTTTTGCAACCACCAACAATAAATGAAGATTGAGAAATAAATATATATCAACCAACCATTATATATATATATATATATTCAATGTTAAACACCCATTAACATTACACCCATTTAAGGTCCACAACCTTAGTATTTAAAGCTAGCTACTCATACTAAAATACAAAAAGATGAGAATATTAAATGCCATAAAGCTTAAAAAATGCAAGATTCTTCACTCCCAAAGCTTCCAAAAGATGGGAATATTCAAAGCCTGGAATGTAGCTCCTTTTTCAGACCAGATGCCCCTACAAAATCCCAATAAATCTATTTATAGTGGGCTAAAACTCGGGACCAATTTCGGGCAAAAATGCCCTTCCAGGTAAATTATGCGACCGCATATCTGTCGCATAACGGACACGTGGTCCGCATTCTCTTCAGTTCCACCGCATTTTCGAAACCCTAGGTTCCAGGTAGTCATCGCATTTAGGTTATGCGGTCCGCATTATCGATATGCGACCGCATATTTCCACCACATTCCTGATCTCAGCAATTCCTACTGGAGATTTGCGATCCATTATGCGGCTCGAGCACTTGTTATGCGATCGCATAATGGACCGCATTTCTCTTGGTTAAATTTGGCCAAACCAACTGTTGAACTTTGCGGTTCCCTTGAGCATTATGTGGCCCGCATGTTAGATTTGTGGTCCGCATATTCAGTCTGCGGTCGCATTTTGCCTTCTTCTTGCCCTTTTGCGGATTTTGATTTCATTTCCATGTTTTTGGGTCCTCAAGCCTCATGCATTGCAAAACATCAAAATTACGTAAGTTTAAAAGACAATTGCATTTTAAACGAGC
Source organism: Nicotiana undulata (assembly GCA_005239495.1). Classification (NCBI taxonomy): domain Eukaryota; kingdom Viridiplantae; phylum Streptophyta; class Magnoliopsida; order Solanales; family Solanaceae; genus Nicotiana; species Nicotiana undulata. The sequence continues at coordinate 30,151 of ML287803.1, read as the reverse complement.
TAAAATCTAAGCAATTGGCATTAAATGTGCCAACACCCCCAACTTAAACTCTTGCTTGTCCTCAAGCAACTAAAACAACACTATCTTATTCTAGACTCCCACTAAACGACATGAAACAATAGTGACCGTGGACGGTGTTAATCTTCAGTATCCCAAGCATGCACTTTCGTTTATTTACCCTTCCTGAACAATCATTGTGATATTTTATACGTCAATACCACACAAGAGGGGGGGGGGGGGGTGATTTGTGTGGTGTTCAATTTTCGAGTGCAGTCTCTATAGAAGAACCTGGTTCTTCTATGTGTTCCAACTCGTACTATGTTAATCGTCAGTATCCCAAGCATGCACTTTCGTTTATTTACCCTTCCTGAACAATCATTGTGATATTTTATACGTCAATACCACACAAGAGGGGGGGGGGGGGGTGATTTGTGTGGTGTTCAATTTTCGAGTGCAGTCTCTATAGAAGAACCTGGTTCTTCTATGTGTTCCAACTCGTACTGTTGCGGAATAATAAATGCAGAAAAGTAAAAAACACAAAGATTTTTACATGGAAAACACCCGGCTCAAAAGGTGAAAAAACCACGACCTACTACTCAGTAGGATTTTCCCAAACTCTTCACTACGACTCCGAGCCAAACAACATTTACAAAATAAACTCTTTTGTAAGCCTAAGGACTAACTCTAATCCCTTTGTAGCAAACTAGCCTCTAGCTAATTGCGACAAACTTCAAGTTAACTCTAACTTGACCAATGTGTACCTATTACAATTGATTCTAATAAAGCTGAAAGATACAATATTTAATCACCTACTACAAACCAACTAGACTCAAAAGATAACAGATGGAACTGGTTCTTCTAGCTGGTTCAAGTAGCTTTTGTGTCGCACAAGGAATCTGCTTGCAAAATTGCTTTGGTAATATTGCTTTCAATTCTTGTTTCACTTCTGTCTTTGTGCGATCAATTCTTTAGCAGGAATGCTTCAACAATTTATAGAATCAGTAGTTGAGATGTTGTTGTTTAGTTCTAGTGCAACTCTTCCTTGGTGGAAGAGTTTGTGTTCATCTCAACTTCCTCGATTGTTTCTTTCCTTGCTGAATTCGAACTCTTTCTTCTTATCACTTTGCAACCTTTTCTCTTTAGGAGACAACCTCTTAGTTCATAGATAATTCACAGATCATGTTTATCTCCTGTGCATGTACGCTTCTTTTGCCAATGGGTCTTTTTGATAATGTTTGCCCTGATGGACCTGGTTCAAGTGGGTGGGCATTTGTCAATCTTCAAAACCATACAGTGACTTGGTTCAACAAATTCCCCCTTTTTTATGATGACAAACTCTGTGCTCAACCCTGTACATACTTCAATCTAACATAGACACTTTTGTAAAGTTTTAAGCATTTATCATAGAGAGACCAGGTTCATTAGGTTATAAAATATCACAAAAATCTTTGAAGCACATATTTTCCTCCTTTTGGCATCATCGAAAAGTTGCAAAATGATAAACTCACCAGAGTTATTAACAATTACTCATGGCCATTGAGGCAACTGCATGTGCAAAGCATGATTAATCATCAAAAGAAACCAATCAAATGTAAGCTATTTAAGAAATTGAGACAAAATCAATAACTAAAAAGCAAATTCATTGATTTGATCATAGATCAAGCACCATACACAAAATGAACTAAAACCAGTCGCAACCATGAGCAGAACAACAAAAAACATAACAAGATAAAATCCCAAACTGGGCATTGAAGGGGTTTTGGTGGCACTGGACTCCTAAGGCTGGGAAGGGGCAGATGAGGTTGTGGTATTGGCTTGAATAAGGGAGAGCATTTGTTGAAGAGCACCCTCATTCTTCTCCTTCTATTTGGCTAACTCGGTTCTGAGAGCATCCCGCTCAGCTTCAACCTCAATAAGGCAAGATTTCAATTGAAGGATCTCCACATCCTTTACCTCACCTTCCTGCACAAGTGACCTGACCTTGCTGTTAACATGCATTTTCCTAGATGAACTAGGTTCATCCTCAGGAAAATATACAATCTAGTCACAGGTCAGCAATGTATTCTTCCCAAAATAGTCCTTAGCAGTAGCCATCTCAGCTTTCTTCACAGGAACCTTGAAGTGGGCAAGCACAACAGCCAAAACAAATCCATAAGGTATAACGTGTGCCTTGGTTCCATTCACAACTCTGTCCAAGAGCTGGATGATGAAAGCAGGCCAATTGATTTGCTTACCCTTGTACAAACATTCCATAAGCGTGAGGTCCATATAGCTGGAAATGTGCCTTCGTTCTTATCTTGGCAGTAAAAACTTGATCACAAACTCAAAGAATAGTTTGTGCTGAGATCGCATCTCGCTCTTGAAAACTGCCCTGGGCTTAGGTTCTTGATCATTCTCACAGAAAAACCTGGTGATGTTGAGAGCTGAGGACATACCATCCAGATTAGGCCATATTTGCCTTGTACAGTCATCATAAACCTCAGCAGGGATATTCATATCTCCCCCAACTCCTTTGCATCAAAAGAGATTTCGACTCCATGAACCCTGGTAGTTACCCTGCCATCCTTGACAATTGCGTTGGCCATAAATTCAACCAACTCATTTCTAGCCAGCCTTCCTTCCAGGTGAAGAACCATGTCCTTCCACCCTTGCACGTCTAGGGTATCCATCAGGAAAATCATCCCTGATTCCTCAAGATCTCTAACCAGCTTTCCCTTCAAGATAGTACGCTTGCCAAACATGGTGAGTTTGTCAGTCTCTTCACCAGATTATTCCTCTTCTCCTCCACTCCATTCCTCATCATCAATAATATTAACTTTCCTTGACTCAGACCGGGTCCTCTTTGTAATGGTTAAGGGTGTGGCAGACACAGAAGCTGACTTCTTGGAAGAAGCCTTAGCTTTCTTGGGTTTAGGTGTCTCAACCACAACTGGAGCAGGCTGCTCCTCATGATGGACCAGGTCCATCGCATCATCATCAATAGTAACTGCCTCAATAGGCTCTCCCACTTTTGCCTTTCCCTTGACAACCTTCTTCTTTTTGCTCTCTCTCAGAGCTCTTTCCAATTCTTCCTCTCCTTGCCTGACAACATTTCTTGTAGCTCGAATCTTTGGGGTAGGAGCATCAGCAGATAATGAAGCTTTCCTCTTCTTTAGTGGAACTGGGGTAGTAGCCTTCTTGCACTTAGGAGTTCTTTTCTTTTTGGGATTATAGGACTCCCCTAACTTCCTCAGCATCTCAGCCAACGTCTCCTCAATAGATGAACCAGGTTCATCTACTAATTTTTGTAGGCTCTCTAGACCTGTTGCAGCTTCCCCGAAATTGCTTCCCCCTAAAGTTGTGATTCCTTCTTCATCAATCACAGGAGCGGGGCCACAAATAGCTAGAGTGACACCGTCCTTCCCAGATCCCCTTACTGAGCTCCCTTCTCCCTCTCTCTCAAGGTTTATATTTTTACCAAGTTTTCTACGCCTATCCGGCACCTGTACATCCACAATCGACCCAACCAAAACAAATATGTTCTCAGCCATACCAGATGCAGACCAAATTTCAAGATTTCCCTGTTCAGTGTCAGATGAACCTTGTGCTTCATCCTCATTATCGGATTTGAAGGATTCACGGGAGGATTCAGAATCTTGGACCTTGCTAGCTTGAAGTATTTCTTCCAAGAAGTTTTCTCGAGAACCAGAAGCAACTGATTTCTTGGACAAAACTTTCACTCTACGTGCCCTGGGGCTGGAGTAGGGTTAGGTGTAGGTTCATGAGTAGGTTCAAGAACTGGAGGGTTTTGGGGGTTTGAAGATCTGGTTGGAGAATGTGAACTTTATACTGATGGAGAATTAGAACTAGAATGACCGTCTTCATAATCATGGGTGGATAAGGAATATGAAACAACAGGTGTGAAGACATTTTTATGCAGAATTTGGAAGAGAAGAAAGTTGATCATTTTTGGTTTGAGAGGAATGAATAACTCGGTTCGACCGTTATACTTTTGAAGAGGGGAGGTAATAATATCCTTTTAAAGATGTGGTCATTAATTGTACAACGGGCAGATGTATTAGTCAAGTGGGAGTCTAATCGTTGTAGGAGTGTCATTGATTAGACAGTTAGGAATCCCTAAATCTAGGCTAATTAAGATACGATGGGACTTCTTGAAACTGGTTCATTTTAGGATAAGTACATAGAATTAAAAATGAACCAAATATAGATAGAGTCCTGCTCATGTGTGACTATAATTAATTCAAGAAGTGTATGGAGATGAGCACGTACCTTGTTAGTCAGATGAACCAGCAACGATGAACCAGGTTCATCGTGTTAAAGTCTTTAATATGCCTCAATTTACAAAGATAGAAAAACATCATTAGCAACCAGGGAATCATATTAATACATGGCAAGAGAGTATGGCAGTAAAGTCATGATACTGAGAAATGATTAGTCTAGTTAATTATCTATTTTAGTGTTTCTAGCCAAATTGTTTTTCATTCTTGTTTTTCAATTAGGTGATCTTAATCATCCCTAATTCAAGCCGCTTTCTCTCAAAATGTTCCCTACTTAGTGATTTAGTAAATATATCTGAAATTTGCTTGTCAGTAGCACAAAAATCAATTGAGATCATTCTTTTTTCATAGTTATCCCTTAGGAAATGGTGTCTAACATCTATGTGCTTAGTTCTTTTATGATGAACCGGGTTCTTTGTCATACTAATTGCACTAGTGTTATCACAGAAAATAGGAATGCATCCAACCTTTATACCAAAGTCCATGAGTTATTTCTTGATCCACAACAACTGAGCACATCATGAGGCTGCAACCACATATTCAGCCTCAGCAGTAGATAAGGCAACTGAATTTCGTTTCTTGGTGGCCCAAGACACAAGGCAAGAGCCCAAAAAGTGAGCCATGCCTGAATCACTTTTCCTGTCAACCAGGAAACATGCATAATATGCATCACCATATCCTACAAGGTCGAAATTACTACCTTTAGGATACCAAATGCATAAATCAGTAGTGCCTTTCATATATCTTAGAATTCTCTTCACTGCAGTTAGATAAGACTCCTTTGGATTTTCCTGAAACCTAGCACACAGTCCTACACTGAACACAATATTAGGTCTGCTGGCAGTGAGATATAATAAAGACCCAATCATCCCTCTGTATAGCTTCTGATCAACGGATGAACCAGGTTCATCCCCATCTAATTTTGTAGCTGTGGCTATGGGGGTGTCAATTTCTTTTGAGTCTTCCATTTTAAATCTTTTGAGCAATTCCTTCACATATTTTTGTTGATGGATCATTGTTCCATTTGAGTTTTTCTTGATTTGCAGGCCTAAGAAGAAGTTTAGCTCACCCATCATACTTATCTCAAACTCACTCCCCATAAGTTTGGCAAATTCCTTACTCAAATTTTCAGAGGTCGCACCAAATATGATATCATCCACATATATTTGCACAACCAGGAGATCCTACCTTTTTCCTTTAAGAACAAGGTACTGTAGATTTTACCTCGTTTGTATCCATGTTCTAGCAGGAATTTTGATAGTCGTTTATACCATGCTCTTGGTGCTTGTTTGAGTCCATACAAAGCCTTGTCAAGTTTGTATACATGGTCAGGTGTCTCCTTGCTTTCAAAACTTGGAGGGTGTTTTACAAATACTTCTTCCTTTAGATAACCATTGAGAAAAGCACTCTTTACATCTATCTGATGGAGAGTGAATTCCATGTGTGCATCAAATGCTATAAGAAGTCTGATTGCCTCCAATCTTGCCACATGAGCAAAGGTCTCATCATAGTCAATTCCCTCTTCTTGACTATATCCTTGGACAACCAGTCTGGCCTTGTTTCTTGTAACAGTTCCATCCTCATCGAGTTTGTTCCTAAAGACCCACTTGGTGCTAATTACTGATCTGTCTAGTGGTCTGGGTACCAAGTGCCATACTTGACTTCTTTCAAATTGATTCAGCTCTTCTTGCATGGCATTTACCTAGTCGGCATCCTGTAGGGCTTCACCAATGTTCTTTGGTTAAATCAAGGATAGAAAGGCATCAAACGCACACAAATTTTTCAAAGAGGATCTTGTTTTGATTCCAGATGTCAAATCTGTTATGATGTTCTCAAGAGGGTGAGAACTCTAATATCTGTGTGTTTTGAGCACCAATTGTTCACTTCTAGATGATCCAATGATGTCTTGTTGTTGTGGAACAGGATCAGGTCCAAGGTCCAGAGTACTTTGCTGTTGAGTTCCCCCTGTCATGTTGCTCGGGGTAGTTGGACCTGGTCCATCACCTGCTCCATAATTGCTTCAATTTGTTCACTGCTTCTGACCAGTACAAGATCCTCATCTTTTGGTTCCTGTCTCTCAGAAAGAGTGTTAGTTTCATCAAAAACAACATGCACACTCTCCTCTACACATATAGTTCTTTTATTATAAAATTTATAAGCTTTGCTATGTGATGAATATCCCAAGAATACTCCCTCATCACTTCTGGGATCAAATTTACTAGGGAATATTTGCCATTGTTGTGCACAAAACACTTGCATCCGAAAGCCCTAAGGTGAGATATGTTGGGCTTTCTCCCTTTAAGTAATTCATAAGGAGTTTTTTCTACCAGTGTCCTAGTCAAGAATCTATTTATTATGTAACATGCAGTGTTTATTGCTTCTGCTCAGAAGCTGTGAGGTAGTTTGCTAGAAAGAAGCATGGTTCTGGCCATGTCTTCAAGAGTCCTGTTCTTTCTTTCAACAACCCCATTTTGCTGTGGTGTTCTAGGGGCAGAAAAGTTGTGATTGATACCATGTTCATCACAGAACTCAACAAACTTTGCATGTCAAATTCAGTACCATGATCAGATCTTATTGATGCTAGTTGATTTCCCAACTGTTTTTGAGTTTTTCTAACAAATGAAGTGAACATATCAAATGCTTTATCTTTAGATGTCAGAAATAAGGTCCATGTGAACCTTGAGTAATCATCAACTAGAACCATTACATATTTCTTACCACCTCTGCTCAGAGTTCTCATAGGACCACATAAGTCCATATGAACCAATTCCAACGTCTTGGTAGTACTGACAATTTTCTTGCTTTTGAATGAGGATCTTACCTGCTTCCCCCTTGCACATGCCTCACAAACTTTGTCATCCTTGAACTTAATGTTAGGGAGCCCTACCACTAAGTCCTTAGAGACTAGTTTGTTAAGCTGATTCAGACTCGCGTGACCAAGTCTTTTGTGCCAAAGGAGGGGATCACTGTCCAACACACTTAAGCAAGTGAGTTCATTTTCAGACAGTGTGGACAAGTCTATGACATAGATGTTATTCATTCTTTTTCCCTCTGTCACACAATTGTGACACACTGATCAGGCTATATTTCAAGTCATCTATCAAGTACATATGTTTAATTGAACGTGTGTCATCCTTACCTACCTTACCAACCCCTATAATTTCACATTTCTTTCCATTTCCAAAGGAGACATTTCCTCCTTTGAGGTTTTCAAATGAAAGGAACTGGTCCTTGTTCTCTGTCATATGCTTTGAGCAGCCACTATCCAAGTACCAAATTTGGCTGCTTCCTCTCACTTGAACCTACAAAAAGAAATCAGGGGTTAGTTTTAAGAACCCAAACCAGTTTGGGTCCTTTTCTATGAGAGAAAGGATGAATTAAGCTTTTTCTGGCCCAATTTGGTAACCAGTTTTTCTTTTTAACAAAACTCTCATTTGTTCGACTAGCCTGCTCTTTTGCTGTACATTCAATTTTGTAATGACCAGTCTTACCACAATGGGTGCAGATTTTATTCTTAGGGAGAGTGAGATACTTGCTTTTGGGATCCCACTTGGAAAGTTGACTGCCAAAGACAAGTCCTCCCCGGTATCTACTATGGTTCTCTTGAAGCCATGTCAAGGCATTAGAGGATTTATTCCATTTACAAGTTCGATCTAACTCATGTTTGACTTTACCAAGTTCTTCTTTAAGGGTCCTTATTTGTTCATCCTTGGTATACATCTTATCTTTTAGTTTTCCCATATTTTCTTCTAACATGGTATGAGAATTATCAACAATATTTTTAATGGATCCTAGCTTTAACTTTAAATTTTCAGATTTTAGCTCTAGAATCTCAGTTTCAAGTGGATGAACCTGGTTCATCAGGACATTGTTTTTCTTTTCAGATTCACTTACTCTGATTTCCAGGTTCATGCATTTTGCTTTTAGCATTGCACATTCTTTATACAGTTGTTCTTTCTCTTTTGTTGTTTCTTCAGAATCATCCATGAAATCCAGTAGCAACTCAGAGAGTTTCTCTTTAGATAGGAACTTTTTTTTTTGTTGATATGAGAGATACTTACCTCTGGTTCTTCATATGATTCCTCATCGGATTCTCCAATTTCCATGAGCGCCTGTTCTTCATTCTCACCATCTTCTGATTCTTCATTTGAGCTTTCCCCCCAAGCAGCAACCATAGCCTTTGTTGTGGTTTTCTTGGGTTGGTCCAATTCCTTCTTTCAAATATCTCCTTTTTCCATTAAAGTTCCCACTGAGGACAATTCTTGATGTGGTGGTCAGTCTTTCCACACTTGTAGCATCCCTCTTTGACTGGGCTTTCTGGAGCTTTAGCTTTGTTATAGTTTCCACCTCTTGAGATGCCCTTTTTTCTTATAAGGAAGTTTATGAATTCCTTAGTGATCATGGCCATCTCATCTTCCTCCAAATCTGCCCCCTTAGTGATTCTCAGTGCTAGACTCTTTTCCTTCTTTGGAACATCCATTTTCATTGTCTGCCTTCTGAGTTCATAGGCAATAAGGTTTCCAATAAGCTCGTCCAATCTGAGGGTTGCCATATTTTTGGATTCCTGAATAGCAGTGATTTTGCTTTCCCAGGAAATTGGCAAGACCCTGTCCTCTTCAAGAATGACTCTACCAAGAGACTTGAGTTCATTTGTCAGAGTTGTGAACCTCGTGTACAGCTCTTGGATTGTCTCTCCTTCTTTCATAGTAAAGTTTTCATACTGAGAGTATAATAGAGTACCTCTTGATATTTTCACTTAAGGTGTTCCTTCATGGGCTACTTGCAAGGTATCCCACATTTCTTTTGCAGTGGTGCAACTTTGGATTCTGCTATACTCGTCTGGACCTAGTCCACACACTAGCCACTTTTTGGCCTTAGCATTCTTCTCCCATTTCTTCAGATACTCAGCAGTGCAGTCAGCTCTTGTTTTTGGTACATCTATTCCTTCAGCAGTCTTCTTAATGGTGGCTAGAGGACCATCAGTGACTATGTCCCAAAGTTCATAGTCTTCTCCAATGAAGTGGTCCTTCATCCTGTTCTTCCACCAAGAGTAATACTGGCCATTAAAGAGTGACGACCTTGCAGTTGATTGACCCTCCCAGTTTCCAGGTGGTGCACTCATTTTTATCTTTTCCAAGGGGTTAGCCTTTNGTGCAGTCTCTATAGAAGAACCTGGTTCTTCTATGTGTTCCAACTCGTACTGTTGCGGAATAATAAATGCAGAAAAGTAAAGAACACAAAAAAATTTACGTGGAAAACACCCGGCTCAAAAGGTGAAAAAACCACGACCTACTACTCAGTAGGATTTTCCCAAACTCTTCACTACAACTCTGAGCCAAACAACATTTACAAAATAAACTCTTTTGTAAACCTAAGGACTAACTCTAATCCCTTTGTAGCAAACTAGCCTCTAGCTAATTGCGACAAACTTCAAGTTAACTCTAACTTGATCAATGTGTACCTATTACAATTGCTTCTAATAAAGCTGAAAGATACAATATTTAATCACCTACTACAAACCAACTAGACTGAAAAGATAACAGATGGAACTAGTTCTTCTAGCTGGTTTAAGTAGCTTTTGTGTCGCACAAGGAATCTGCTTGCAAAATTGCTTTGGTAATTTTGCTTTCAGTTCTTGTTTCACTTCTGTCTTTGTGCGATCAATTCTTCAGCAGGAATGCTTCAACAATTTATAGAATCAGTAGTTGAGATGTTGTTATTTAGTTCTAGTGCAACTCTTCCTTGATGGAAGAGTTTGTGTTCATCTCAACTTCCTCGATTGTTTCTTTCCTTGCTGAATTCTAACTCTTTCTTCTTATCACTTTGCAACCTTTTCGCTTTAGGAGAAAACCTCTTAGTTCATAGATAATTCACAGATCATGTTTATCTCCTGTGCATGTACGTTTCTTGTGCCAATGGGTCTGTTTGATAATGTTTTCCCTGATGGACCTGGTTCAACTGGGTAGGCATTTGTCAATCTTCAAAATCATACAGTGACTTGGTTCAACACATTGTTATTTACAAAGAAACTTATCAACTTGTGAACTTTGAGTCTCGACCAATTTGAAAAAATGTTACTCTCAGCTGAGTGCACTTGCATCCATCTTCAAGAACTCAACTTCTGTTAAACCTCATAGTTCATGTGCCCTCAATAGAAAGAAGGTCCCAAAATCACAATATTTACAATGACAACAAAAGGGACAAAGTCAAAAAGACACTCACTCTCACAAAGAGTTTCAAGTGTTACAACACATCATACCATAAGCTTGCCCTTATTTTAATTCATCGCCTATTCAAGAACATTCGGTTTTAGATCCCATAAGGGCTTTTTAAGCTTGTAATATAGGTTTAGGAAAGGGTCGGATAAACATTTGGGATACAAGTGACTACACCTTCCTTGAACACTACTCACATTTTTCTTTCTTGTTCCACTTTGTTTCTTTTCAAACCACATAGCCTTCACTGGCTCCTAGTTACCAACATAGAACCACCCTAAATACCTCTCTAATTTTCTTCAAGGATCCATGTTTATATATATATACATATACCCTTTATTTGTTTTTGTATTTTTCTTTTGGAGATTGAATAATTTCATGTGAATATTTGGAGGTATACGTTCCTACACTCAATGTACAACCTTATCATTTTCCACCACACCCCCAACTTAGGATTTTAGCCTCATTCTCACTTGTTCAAGGAGGGACGAGTTCAAAGAAGGAATTATTTCACAAAAGGGGTAAGGTTTGTAATGAGGTAGCCAAGAAAAGGTTAAAGGCTCAAATGGGATGACTAGTGATAAATTTTATACAATGGGTAGCTTGAAAGGCTAACTGAGTTTTCAAATAACACAAAGACTGCCTAAGGTCATTTCTCCAACCAAATGTAATTATCATTAGCATCGAAAAACCAACCGGGCAAGTTCTAGATGACAGAAGTAAACACAAGAATTATTTACACAAAAACTAACACACATGGCACATGAACTGTTTGACTCAACATAGTTTTATCTCTCGAGTAAACACTTGGCAACTCGAAGCTTTCATCATATTCCATGTATAGTTCTAAGTAAACATAGAGTAAAAGAGCGAGCCTCAAGTTCACACAGTTGATTTCCCATATATATATATATATATATATATATATATATATATATATATATATCTCCAATGGAAGGGTACAAGTTATTTACAGATATACATTCTTGAAACTAGACAATTACACAAAATCGGTCAAAATATTTCATCTTACTGCCATGGTTCTACTATTACACCCTTGGAAAAGAACCCGGCGAAGAAAAACCAAGGGGAATTCATTGCTAATTACTAAGGATGTACATGCATACAACTATCTAATTGTATTTTTGTTTTTTTTATATCTACAAAGACAACACAAATATATACAAGAGTTAACGAGAAATTTGCTTATATATCACAAATATGTACAAGAGTTACAACTTACAAAAAGTCATACAAGGCTATCCCACCCCCAACTAAAAAGCATGAATTGTCCCCAATGCATAAGAATTGTAAAACAGAGTTGAGGGGCTCCCTGGGGCGCACTAAGCGCTATGAGAGTCAGAAGCCGGCTGAATGGTGGTGGGGTCACCCTCTGACACTGAAGCTGGGGCTGGTGAGATCTTAGCCTGAGGAGTGACCTCCACCGATGGAGGAGGGATCTCCAACTGTCCCGACTCTGGAACAGGGGCCTATGAGCTGCTAGCCTCGCCTGATGGTAGCTGAGTGGTCAGTGGATCGACGTGGGCGACCTTATCTTCTAGAGAGTGTGCTATCTCCTACTGTACAACTGCTTCTTCTTCTTCTTCTTCTTCTGTAGTAGTAGTGACAACAACTTGTTTACCTTTGTCCTGAGGACCCTTATCCTCATCAGACCATGACTCCTCATCAGTCTCCCCATCCTCAGGCTCTGCAGAGTGTCCGGAATCTTCCCCAGAAGGGATGTCAATGTGTGCAGGGGGAGCTGGAGTCTGGGAAGCCCCGACAGTCTGTGGCTCATGGGCTATCATCAATGTGAAGAAGTCAAGATCTAACCCAGCAACGGACGTGCCAACTCCCTGCTTTCCTTCTTTTGGCATGCAGGAGAATAGATCGAACTCCAGGTTCTGCATTTTGTGGAGCTCACTCTTCAGTGTGTCAACATCTTACCGAAGCTTTGGCAGGCCTCTAACCTCACCCCGCTCTACTTTTTCAAGCCTCACCTCGATTTGCTTCAAGCAATCCTCATAAGATGTATGCTGCTGTTAGAGGGCCGTCACTGAGGACTGGATAGGAGTCAAAGCCTGCCTGATAAGTGTGGGGAGGTCTTTCAGAAGCTGGTCTACCTTAGCATTTTTATGCTGAGCTAAGAGACCTAGCCTCGAAAGAGCTGGCAGTGCGGTAGAAGGCTGGGCAATGGTGTCCTGAGAGGTGGGTTGTGGAGTGGCAGTGGATGCTACTCTGGCCGAAGAAGAGACAAGTGTCTAAGAGTCTGAAATGTCTGTATCAGCAGGAGTTGGGATCTGAACCTCTGGAGGAGCAGTAGCTACCAGTGGCACCGCGTCACTAATGCGCATGATATCAATATCCTTCAGCGCTTTCACCGTCTTGTCATAGTGTGGCAGTGAAGGGACTTCCACAGCCTTACAGAGGGCTGCGATCAAGCACGTGAATGGAAGTGACGTGGTTGTCTAGTTGGCCCGGACCCTTAAATCTTGGAAGAAAATGTCACCCACATCAATCTTGATCCCGGTCATAATGCATGCAATGAGAAGAGCTTTCTCAATGCTTATGTCAGTTTCATTCCTGGATGGGATCAAGCGAGATGTGACAAAGCTGAGCCAGAAACTACCCTCTCGAGTGAGATCTTCCTTGAAAATTTTGTGCATAGGCTCAATCCAAGGTGAGGCCCCCTTGGCTATCACTGAGGCTATCCAGGCATGCTCACTATCTCTATTGGCCCATTTGGTTTCGTACGCCCGGACTCCAGTTTGAAAGATATAGGTCATTTATAGTGCCCTTGTCACAGAGCACTAGCTTCCCCCGAACGAAGACAGTCTACCAGAATACTTTGTTGCGCTTGTGATGAGGTGTTCTGGAAGCTCTATAAGATGCGTAAAACTCTCGCACCAGTGTTTCATTGAAATCATCAGGAACCTCAGTGAAGCATTCCCAATTTCTTGCTTTGATGTTCTCCAATATGTGAGGGTACTGCTCCTGTAGCCCGTTCAGACTCAATTGTTTCCCTTCAAGGATTTTCCTTTTCTTGAGCCCTTTTTTATACAGACTCATAGAGCCTGTTACCCCAAAATGGAGTTGGAAATCATCCCCTCTTTTTTCTTCTTGCCTCAGCCTGTAAGTCGACTGATGGCAAAGTCTCCTCATCAGACTGGAGGGATGTTCATAAACATGTCGGGATGATTCTGGACGTGAACGCTTGGCTTGTTGTGCTTGATGGCCGGTGGAGGCCCTCTTTTAGTAGCAACAGATTTCTTGGGAGCCATATCTGTAAAGAACCTAAGTGTGAGCGACATAGCATACATAAGAGGAAAATAGTGCAAAGAAATTAGAAAATGCGACAGGTTATGCGGTCGCATAACCATTATGCAGACCGCAAACCTGTCGCACGTTTGTATGACTACAGTGGAATGTCAGCTATGCGATGGGTTATGCGATCGCATACCCACTATGCGGTCTACATTCCCATCGTAAAACTATAGACTCATAAAGATCAATCAATTATGCGATTGCAAAAAGCATTGCAAAGATGATTTTGCGATTGCAAATCTGTCGCACACAACAATTCAAAATAGGCCACCGACTATCTGGGTATGCGATGGCTTTGCGGTCCGCATATCGGTTATGCGATCGCAAAAGCCTCCGCACTTTGGCATTACACCAAGTCACTTAGGGTTTTAATTTATGGTCACTTTGTGGACCGCAAATCGACTATGCGGGCCGCAAAAGTCATCGTTTTCCACAGTTTTCTTCTACCCCCAACAATGGTGGTCCCTAAATTCACTACCCAGCAAGCTCAAACTCACTTAGTTATGCAAGAAACCCCCACTACGAGCAGATACCCCAAAGACGAAGAGGAGGAAAGAACAAACACAAAAGAAAACAAACAAAACGAGATAACACAAAACAAAATTAAAACTAAAAATCAATAGAGATGAAGTCGGGAAATAAAAACATACCAGAACTAGACGAATGAGAAGCAATCAAGGAGATGAATTCAAGAAATGTGATGTTTGTTCACTCTTTCAATTGCAAACTAGTCGTTTCCCCCTATTTTTTTTGTTTTTTTGTTTTGTGTGTGTGTTGGAGTGCTTGTGTGCAGATGACGGTGGTTATGCGTTGGGGGTAGGGTACTTACCTGTGAGAATGCGGTGGATAAGTTATCGCATAACACATTATGCGGCCCCATAAGTGTTATGCGGTGGTTCCAGCTCAGGTTGCTTATATCCACAATGCGATGCACTTTTGCGATCACATAACTGATATGCGGTCCGCAAAGTGCACCTCTTCGCCGCATTTTAAGAGCCAATTTTTGCTCAATAATCTGCCAAGGTATGCGATAACTATGCGGTCCTCAAAGTGCACCTCTTCGCCGCATTTTAGGAACCAATTTTTGCTCAACAATCTGCCCAGGTATGCGATCACTATGCGGTCTGCATAGTCAAAATGCGACCGCATACGTGTAGCATACTTCCCATGGTGACTTTTCTTCAATTTAATTCGTACTTTCACCCTGTTTTATGATCTTTTGGATCACCTGCACTCTAACACAAACTTTAAATTGCTCAATTTAATCTATCTAAAAAAAATAAAAAATTAAAGGACAAAAAGGATGTTACCACACATGGGTTGCCTCCCATGAAGCGCTTGATTTAACGTCGCGGCACGACGAAGTTGTCCCCTCTTTGGGTTCACTCATTGGTCGGGCGTGCACCATCTTTGAGAGCATACTGTTCCACCAAGTGTTTTTCTCCATCTGTGCCCAAGTAGTGCTTGACTCGCTGTCCATTCACTTTGAAGGTTCGGAGCCCATCCTCCGATTCTAATTCCACAGCTCCAAAAGGGGAGACATCCACCACCTTGAACGGTACGGACCACTTCAATTTGAGTTTGCCCGGAAACAATTTGAGCCTTGAATTGAAGAGCAAAACCAAGTCACTCGACTTGAACTCCCTTTCCAAGATCTTTTTGTCGTGGATGAACTTCATCCTTTCTTTGTACACAGTTGCACTCTCATATGCATGGAAATGGAATTCCTCCATTTCATTAAGTTGTGTTAACCTTAAATTGTCATCTTCATCCCAGTCCAGGTTCAACCATTTTAAAGACCACATGGCTTTGTGCTCCATCTCTACGGGTAGATGACATGCCTTGCCGAAGACTAACCGGTAAGGAGAAGTGCCAATAGGGGTCTTGTACGATGTGCGGTATGCCCACAACACTTCATCTTTCTTCCTTGACCTGTCGGTCCTGTTTGTATTAACAGTCTTTGCTAGAGTATTCTTTATCGCCCGGTTGGAAACTTCAACTTGGCCACTTGAATGAGGATGATAAGGTGTGGCCACCTTATGCTTGATGCCATATTTCTCCAGTAGCCCCGTGAAAGCCTTGTTACAGAAGTGAGACCCACCATCACTAAGAATGGCTCGAGGAGTGCCAAACCGTGTGAATATGTTTTTCTTTAGAAATGCGGTCACACTCCTTGCCTCATTGTTCGATAAGGCGATTGCTTCAACCCATTTGGACACATAGTACACTACCACCAAGATGTATTTCATACCACATGAGCTTACAAAGGGACCCATAAAATCAATTCCCCACACATAAAAGATCTCGACCTCTATCACAAAGTGCATTGGCATTTCATGCCTCTTAGAGATTGATCCTTGCCTCTGACATGGTCACAAGCCTTGACCATTTGATTGGCATCATGATAAATCGACGGCCAATAATAGCCACATTAAAGTACCTTCGCCGCCGTTCAGTTACCACCATGATGACCCCAAAGCGATGAGTCATGGCATGCCTTTAGAATTGGCATAATTTCCTCTTTTGGAACACACCTCCTAATGATATTATCAGCACAAATGCGGAACAAGAATGGTTCTTCCCAGTAGATTGCCGACACTCTCTCAAAAACTTCTTCTTCTTGTAAGCTTCCAATTCATCCGGAATGAGGTCACTAACCAAGTAGTTAGCAATATCGGCGTACCAAGGAGTATATGAATAAGACAATGCCAAGATATGCTCATCAGGAAAGGCATCATTGATATCAAGATTTTCCTTTGGTCGTCCGTCTTCTTCAAGCCTAGAGAGATGATCCGCCACTTGTTTTTCTGTGCCTTTGCGATCCTTGACCTCAAAGTCAAATTCTTTCAATAAGAGGACCCACCAGATTAACCGTGGTTTGGCATTTTCTTCGCCATGAGATAGCGAAGAGCGGCATGATCGGTGTAGACCACCACCTTAGATCCCAAAAAATACGCTCGGAATTTTTCAAAGGCATACACAATGGAAAGAAGTTCTTGCTCTGTCACAGTATAATTCACTTGTGTACTGTTGAGCGTCTTGCTTGCATAATAGATAGGATGGAGAACCTTGTTATGCCGTTGACCCAAAACTGCTCCAATAGCTACACCACTGGCGTCACACATCAGTTCAAATGGAAGAGACCAATCCGGTGTGACTATAATGGGTGTCGTGGTGAGCTTCTCTTTTAGTTCCTCAAATGACTTAAGGCACTTTTAATCAAACACAAACTTGGCGTCTTTTTCAAGGAGCTTGCACATAGGATTTGCAATTTTGGAGAAGTCCTTGATAAAGCGCCGATAGAATTCGGCATGCCCCAAAAAGCTTCGGACACCTTTTACCGAGGTTGGTGGAGGAAGTTTGGAGATGATTTCAATTTTTGCTCGATAAACCTCTATGCCATGTTTTGAAATTTTGTGGCCCAAGACAATGCCTTCATCCACCATGAAGTGACATTTCTCCCAGTTTAGCACAAGGCTGGTCTTCTCACATCTCTTGAGCACTTGTCTAAGATTGTCAAGACAATGCTCAAAAGAGTCACCTGCCATCGAAAAGTCGTCCATGAAAACCTCTAGGAAATCCTCCACCATGTCTGAGAAGATGGACATCATGCATCTTTGGAAGGTGACTGGAGCGTTTCACAAACCAAACGACATTCGGCTAAAGGCAAAAGTTCCATATGGGCAAGTTAATGTTGTCTTCTATTGATCCTCCAATGCTATATTGATTTGGTTGTAGACGGAATACCCATGAAGGAAGCAATAGAATGACCTTCCCGCTAGCCGATCAAGCATTTGATCAATAAAAGGCATAGGGAAATGGTCTTTGCATGTGGCACTGTTGAATTTCCGATAGTCCATGCACACTCTCCACCCAGTGACCGTCCGTGTTGGGATGAGATCATTGTTTTAATTGTGGATCACTGTCATGCCTCCCTTCTTTGGTACACATTGTACCGGACTCACCTAAGAACTATCCGCAATGGGGTAGATAACCCCGACATCCAACCACTTGATTATCTCTTTCTTGACCACCTCTTGCATTGATGGGTTCAATCTCCTTTGGTGTTCAACACTCAACTTGCTTCCTTCCTCCAATTGGATTTTATGCTCACAAATTCCGGCGGGAATTCCTCATATGTCCGCTATTGTCCATCCAATTGCTTGTCAGTGTTCCCGCAAGACATTCAACAATTTACCTACCTGCACATCATCCAACAAAGAGGAAACGGTTACGGGTAAAGTATCATTATAGCCAAGAAATTTATACCTCAAATGTGATAGAAGTGGCTTGAGCTCAAGTTGTGGTGGCTCTATGATGGAAGGCTTTGCGGGAGGAGTGGCTCTATTCTCTAAGTAGTGTAAAGGGATCGATGTCAAATTAGTAACCCAACGAGGTTGGGGTCGAATCCAACAGGGAATAGGCGTGAAAAGTTTACTTGAATAGTGTGAAGCTTAACTTAAATCGTATTTCTATTCCGTTAGAGTAACAAGAATATTGTAATTGATTGTATGATAATTGAGTGAACTAGTAGCAAATATGATTGTATAGGATTGTAATTAATTTGGTAAACTAAACCAAGGTTGTGTCCCCTTAAATGAAATGTAATGCTATCAGTGTTAATATGATATATTTCTAATGGAAGGTCCTTTAGATATGCAAATGATTTATAAATGACTATCCAATATTTTCCAATAGTTGGGTAGTATTTTCTCTTTATGATTTTTCCAAATATAAAAGAGTTACAGTTAAGAGTAATCAATTTATGCCAAATAAAACCCACTTATTCCTAAGCGATTCAAGTAAAAAAGGTTTAAAGCCTTGAGTCTTTGATATTTACTTCTACCAAACCCTAACTCACTTTTCCAAGTAAAGAAAGAATTTAATGGCACTTGTTAATGTCAACCACCAATAATAAATGAAGATTGAGAAATAAATATATATCAACCAACCATTATATATATATTCAATGTTAAACACTCATTAATATTACACCCATTTAGGGTCCACAACCTTAGTATTTAAAGTTAGCTACTCATACTAAAATACAAAAAGATGAGAATATTAAATGCCATAAAGCTTACAAAATGCAAGATTCTTCACTCCCAAAGCTTCCAAAAAATGGGAATATTCAAAGCTTGGAATGTAGATCCTTTTTCAGACCAGATGCCCCCACAAAACCCCAATAAATTTATTTATAGTGGGCTAAAACTCGGGACCGATTTCGGACAAAAATGCCCTTCTAGGTAAATTATGCGACCGCATATCTGTCGCATAACAGACATGCAGTCCGCATTCTCTTCAGCTCCACCGCATCTTCGAAACCCTAGGTTCCAGGTAGTCGTCGCATTTTGGTTATGCGGTCCGCATTATCGATATGCGACCGCATATTTCCACCGCATTCCTGATCTCAACAATTCCTACTGGAGGTTTGCGATCCATTATGCGGCCGACAAACTTGTTATGCGATCGCATAATGGACCACATTTCTTTCGCTTGAATTTGGCCAAACCAACTTTTGAACTTTGCGGTTCCCTTGAGATTATGCGGCCCGCATGTTAGATTTGCGGTCCGCATATTCAGTCTGCGGTCGCATTTTGCCTTCTTTTTTCCCTTTTGCGGCTTTTTGATTTCATTTCCATGTTTTTGGGGCCTCAATCCTCATGCACTGCAAAACATCAAAATTACATAAGTATAAAAGACAATTGCATTTAAAACGAGCTACAATCAAAGCAATTGGCATTAAATGTGCCAAAATTCTCCGTCACATCAGTGAACAACTTCATTCTGTCCTATCCCCGTGGACATTCATTAAATGGGGAATGGACATCGTCGGCCCCCTACCAACGTCACCAAGTAAAGCTAGATTTGTCTCATTTATGACTCACTACTTCTCGAAATGGGTTGAAGCGCAGGCCTTCGATAAAACAAGAGAGAAAGAAGTCATCAACTTCATATGGGACCACATCATATGTCGGTTCGGGATTCCCTCCAAGATAACATGCGACAATGAGAAGTAATTCATCGGCAGCAAAATGACAAAATTCCTCGAGGATCATAAAATCAAAAGGATCTTATCAACGCCTTATCACCCAAGTGAAAATGGCCAAGCCGAGTCCACAAACAAAACCATCATCCAAAACTTAAAGAAAAGGTTAGATGATGCGAAAGGGAAATAGAGAGAAGTACTTCCTGAGGTACTATGGGCGTATCGAATGACGTCGAAGTCAAGCACGGGAGAGACCCATTTTCTTTGGTATATGGGTCTGATGTATTGATCCCAGTCGAGGCCGGGGAACGGAACGTCAGATTTCAGCATGCCACCTAGGACTCGAACAATGAGGCCATGAACACTTCCCTCGATCTACTAGATGAAAAGTGTGAAGCCGCATTAGTTCAAATGGCCGCTCAAAAACAACGGATCAAAAGGTACTATAGCAGAAGAACGAAACTTCGCTACTTCGGAATCGGGGACTTGGTTCTAAGGAAAGTCACCCTCAACACTCGAAACCCAAATGAAGGGAAGTTAGGACCCTAGTAGGGAGGGATCGTACCGTGTCCTCAGAGTAGTAGGCAAAGGATCCTACAAACTTACCACAATGGAAGACGAGCAGCTACCAAACAATTGGAATATATCGTTGCTCAAACGCTATTACTGCTGAGGTATAATATTCTCCCTTTTCCATTTACATTTAAAACTAACTCCTTGCAGGTTTTAGATTGGAAACATCGAGGCACCTTTCAGCTCGAAGACCTTGGGTTTTAAAGCATGCGTTGCACTCTTTTTCCCTTAGATGTTTTATCCCTAATGGGTTTTACCGGAAAGGTTTTTAACGAGGCATCATCTATATGCTACCTAAGGAAAATTCAACAGGTATTCAAGGCTTCTTTTTCAATCAACCTTGAATACTGGGGGGCATCACCCTCGAAGGTTACATTTTCGAAGAAAACAAGTCATGCCAAAGAGAATCTCACTCGGGGACTAAAGGCTACAGTCATATGAAAAGGCTACGGCCGAAATAATGTGGCTCGGAGACGTCTGACTTTTGCCATAAAACTAAAGGCCTTCAAATACTTCGAAAAACCGGTTAAATTAGGCTACCCTCGGCAAAAGAAAAGGGGCTTCGATAAAATCAGCCCCGAATAATGTGAAGGCTTCAGAAAAATCAACCTTCGAGAAAACCTCAAGAGGTAATCGAATGTCATTACACATCGACTTACAAGCGAGGTTCCGAACAATCAAACCGTCCAAAAGTTGAACGAATATAAACACATGCCAAGGCATAACAAAATTTTTACATGTCTTTATCCAAAAAGGGGGAAAATGTAGCCATTTTAGAGGTCGAATTGACCCAATCTAAAAGGAGCCTAAGGGCCGATATGTAAGAGTCTAAGGGACAACCTAAATAGCCTAAGGGCCAACCTAAATAGCCTAAAGGACAACCTAAAAGAGCCTAAGGGCCGATGTTTTAAAGCCCAAGGGCCGATACTTAAGAACTTAAAGACCGAAGCACACCATGCTCGAGGCTTTTCCCTGTTCGGACTCGAAAGTCTCGAGCTAAATCTTAGCTCGAAGAACGGACCCTAAGTGGTCACCTATTATCGATCATTAATCGAACACAAAACCTAAGGGTATTATATTCTAAGTCCAATACATCAGACTGATCGTCAACAACACCAAACCTCATTTCAAAGGTAAAGGAAAGACGAAAATTAACACAACAAAAAGATGAAACAAAAGATTCTTTATATATAGATGATGGTCCAAAAGTATGTTTACAAAGCTCCCACACGGAGCCCTCACACAAAAGAAGGAAAATGAAAGAAGCTTAGTCTACTGTCGGGGTTACACGATCCGAGATAGTTTCCTCAGGAGCTGCATCTTCAACGGCTTGACCTTCGGCAGTCTGATCTTCGGCGGCCTCTTCCTCCTCGAGGACTTCATCTTCATCCCCCCCACTCTCGGAGCCGCTGGCAAGATCTTTATCGGAAGAGAGCAATGTCGCTATCTCTTCTTCCAAGGCCTTCACCTTCTCGATCTCAGCAAAAAGATCAAAGCATTCGACTCGCACCTCCTCGAGGGCTTGCCTTCGAGACTCCAGCCGAGTGTGATTGATGGCCTGTGTTAACTTAAGCTCGGCCGCATCAGCTACCTTCTTAGCACGGGCATTGGAATCAGCATTATTAGTCCGATACGTAGACATGATTTCATCACTTTAGACAAGGCTTTGGATAATTCTGCGGCCGACTCAGTATGAAGGTCCTTATATTTACGGCTTTCTTCCTTTGCACCCTGAAGTTGGTGCTCAGCCGAGGTCAGCTTATCTCGAAGAGTATCCTTCTCAGAGGCCATATCATCCATGCGCTGCTTCAACCCGAGGATCTTAGTATCTTTGACCCTAAGCTCCTCCCGAAGTTGCCCCACCAGGTCATCCTTTTGCTTGAGCTGCAAGAATCGAGTCGAGATATTAAATACTAAAATGAGTAAGCATGAAATAAACCCACCAAGGCTATATTACCTGCTCAACGAACTCGGCCCTTTTTTTTGGACGCCTTCTCCGAACATGCTCGAAGGTCGTTGAGTTCCCCCTCCCTTTTTACATAGAGGGCCTTGAGTTCATCAAATTCTAGCATGAGCTTCCTAAGCTCATCCTCACATCGGGCAAGTTCGGCCCGAGGCTTGAAGAAACCTTGGTCGTAGAGCATCACAGCCTGGTCAAGAAGAAAGGAAGTTAGAAAGGCATGAATCAAATCCTAAGCATAATTGTTAAAAACAAAGTATACCTTCTTTCGAAGCTTATCGGCCTCTTCGAAGATAAACGAGGCATCAAGGACGGGGCCCTCCTCAATCCCAGTAAGGCATTCTTCAAAAAGTATCATTCTCCCCGTGGGATGCCCCCGCATCAGGAGTCTTCATGTCTTGGGCATCCCGTATTTGCCCCTCGAAAAAAGACGGGCCTTGTTAAGAGTCATCCACGTCAATTACCCCCAGTGGCCCAATCAAGGCCTTCTCCCTCCTTCGAGGAGCTTCGGGGTTGGTTTCTTCAGGCTCTTCGACCAAGTGATTTTCAACACGAGGTATGTTCTGATCATTAGTCGGCTCGGGGAATTTTCCCGAGCTCCATTCGGAGACCTCCCCAGTTCGAGACTGAACCACCTCGGCAGCCTCCGATTGAGCTATCTTCGGTTCAGCGGCCTTTGAAGCATCGGTGCTTCCCTTTCCCCTAAACACCAACGGGAAGTCATCATCCTTTTCGTCCTCGGCACAAAGGCTTTCGTCAGCTTCTGGAGTTAAGGCCACTATATTGGCCTTAGGATTTCGAGCTTTGGCCTTTTTTGGCTTCGGGGACTCCACCGGCGACCTTTTCTTTCCCTTTTTGTCCTTGGAGGGTTTCAGGGTCTCTACCTCGCCAGGTGGGGGCGGCATCATTGAAACAACATCTCTGAGGCCTGCACGAACACAAAGTTAAGTATTTTTCTGAAGAATATTTCGATAAGGGATGTAAATGTGCAAACGACAAAAGCATACCGTGGTTTTTGTCCTCCCATCAGCCCTTTGCCAAGTCGCGCCAGACGCGCTCAGCATATGTAGAGGTGGAAGCTAGTTGCCGAACCCAGCCCGGAAGGTCATTAACTGTACCGGGTTACCACTCGACGACTGCATCATTAGAAGGGAGTTATCTGAATGAAAGAGAAAACATTTGATTAATGAAACGTACTCGACGAATCCATACTTATGCTTCATATTCTATTCCTCGGGGAATGGCATCTTTTCAACAGGAATCGGGTCGGAGGTCCTGAACTCGAACGAGGCGGCTCATCCACTATCGGTATTTATCTTCATTGATGCTAGCGAAGAAAGACTTCAAAGATCGATGTTGTAATTTTATCAGACCACCTCGATAGAGACGAGGGCTGTATAGTCTAATCAGATGATAGAGAGTAAAAGGAATCCCCTCAACCTGACTCAAAAAATACCTAATAAGGTAAACAATTCGCCAGAAAGAAGGATAGATTTATCTAAACGTCACCCGATATTGTCGAAACAAATCGAGGATCAGTGGATCTTGCGGGGGAAAAGAAGGTTCTACGGGACCTAAGGTGAATGGGTATGTGTATACGCTTAGGAAACCTGCTTTGTAAGTGGTTATGTCCTCTTCAGGTGAAGGGATATCCACTTGTACTGCAACCCCCCAACGGCAATCCGCCTTCACTTGTTCGGGTTTGTTTATTAGGCTAATATATTGAGACATGGATTCACATCACCCCGCAACCGAGGAAGGTTTTTCGACCTTGAAAAAAAACCTTGAAATCAGAAGACGTTTCACAAGGCCCGGGGGTACACTCCTCAATGCGAGGAGGTACTACCGTTTATCTCTTAGACGAGTGTGATGACGAAGGGGCTTTCTCTTTTTGAGGAACTGTCTTAAAAGTTTTTGCCATGTTTGTTGTGAAATTTTAGAAGAAGAAGAAGAAACTGGTTAAGAGATGAACACAAGGAAGGGGTAAGTGTAGAGAAGAGTTAATGAAGATTTGAAGATGTTGTAGAAAGTAAAAGTGTGAAGAGTGAAGGATTGGAGTATTTATAGGGGCCATCGAAGCGTGTTGGAGAAGCTAAAAGGACGGCCAATAGTCGTTATCGATTTATGGTTTTTCGAAAACTGTGCAGACGTGACCTCTGCATGACCTTTCCATCACATCAATCGTTGACCTCACGTGACTGACCTCATGGTTGGGATATCGAAAGGTCGAGAATTCAAATCGTTTCTTAGCATTTAATTTTAAGAAATGTTGGGAATATCTGTATACGGCCGAAATTGGAGGAGTCCAATTTCGAAATCTCTATGGTGTTTCGAGCCCGAGCTCGGAAGGCTGGAAGCAAAGTTCGAGTCCGATCTCAGAATGCATACCTCGAGAGAGCACATCGAAGGCCCGACATGACCTACCTTGAGGCAGTACAAACTCGATGACAGTCAAGAAAAAACGGAAATTTCTCAAGGACACGTGGTTAGGACAGATAAGATTTGTAAGAGATAGTACAAATCCGTACTAGGCCGTTATACAGCTGTACCAATAATATTCTTTGTCTTAATTAGAAATGTACCATGCTAGGGTTTTTCCCTCCTATATAAAGGGGACCTCAATCATTTGTAAAAAAGAACATTCGCTGCAATAGAACATTCCACTCTGCTATTCTTGCTTTCTGTGCTCAAGATTATTTTTCAACTTTATTGTTCTTCATTTATTGTTCATACTTTAATACTCTTAGCTAACCTCGAGACCCTCGAGGCTATCAAGCTCAAGGTCCCTACCCTTTTGGCGACACTGGTTTGGCTTAAAATTTCTTCTCACTTACACTTAATATTAGAATAAATCACATATTTTAAGAACCACAAATCAAATATAATTATTATTACTATTTTCAAGGTAAACAATATGTTAGACATCTTTTTTGATTGAATATAGATGGATAATCTATAATAGCAACATTATGGATTAGAATAATGAACGCAATAATACATATGAAAGTATGAATTCTATATCAGCACAAGTTAATTTTATATAAAGAAACCCACTAATTTGATAGTTAGATTGAACACCATCAATAATACTTTTTCGACAAATACTAACACAAATATTAAGCTAGTTCATATTTTATTTCAAGAAAGACCACTGGTCTTTTTTTTGCTTTAATTTTCTTATTAGTTATTGGAAGTTGGTGCTCATATTGTTGGACTGTTTTTTCCATGACATAGGAAAAAACATTTCTTTTATCGCAAAACCAGTAACTTTTTCATATGAAGTCGTGATGGAAAAAATACGAAGTAACCAAATCTTTGTGTTAAACCACACATTATATTTTGTTTAACCATACATACAAAGAAAATAATTTATACTATCTTATGTTCTCAATATAAATTCATAAAACATTTTGAAGTAAGAATTAACGAAAGTATTCATTCCAAGGCACTACGAGGGACTTGGCCATGGGCATATCCACCTGACCACTTTAGGATTCCAATAGGTTTCAACCCAAAAAAAAAATAAAAAAATTGGAGCGCCTAACCTGGGAACAAAACCGTATAGAATGTTAAAGCATTAAAAAGAGAACTTGTTTGCGCTAGTTAAATTCACATTAAGATATATTTCATTTAAATTTTTGAAAAATGAAGTGTATACTTGTGCTTTCCAACCAGCACATGCAACAAGTAGTTTCACAAGGCATGCGAAAATGATTTCTTCTACCAGCGAAATACTTTGGATGAAGCATCAAGGAGCAAATTTCGTCTCTTATCACCATCCAATCAAAGACGTCCATGTCATAGAGAATCAGGCTCGGCAAAAAAGAGACTAAGGACCATGCAGATAATTCGAGTTTCAATAACTATAAAAAGAATTTTCTAGTTCACTCAGAAAAGAATGATCGTTGTCAATATCAATAGTGGAATTCAATCCCCAATATTGAAAAGGATTGATAAGACTATTATTAATGAAGGGGTGTGAATTGTGATGCATTGGCTGGACAAACTTTAAATATTAATTACAAACAAATTGAAAATCACAAGAATCATTAGGAACGAAGAATCGTCCTACTCCATATATCATTAAAGAATTTCACCAATATCTTTAAATAATGAATTGTCCTTTCTATAATACAAGTAATATATATAGTACCGACAAAAACACAATGTATATCATATTGGTCCTAATTCTTGATCATTTACAAAGTTTCACTAAACCTAAACCTTAAAATATTTAGAAGATGATGTCTTTTGATCCTGCTGTTCATTTTGGGAGAACGAATTTAATTAGAGAAGTATTGATTGTCACAAAATGCCATCGTAAGCTACATGGAGGCTTTGGATTATTGTATGTTGAGGTAAAATTAGCGATGCCAGAGTATCTGGATTAAGCTATGAAAATTTGCAAAACATAATTAAACTGGAAAGGAAAATAGGAAAAGTACTTGATTTTGTAAAAGAATGAAATCGCAACTGTTGGTGAAAGAAAGAGAAGAAAATCGCAACTCTTAGGTAAAGTGCTTGATCTTTAAAAAGAATGAAATTGTAACTCTTGCTCAATCGGTGGGATGCCTGATATTTAAAGAGAGTAAAATTGCAATTGTTCCTCAATTGTCACCTCCTCAAAACGGTTTTTTCTTTCTTTGCATGGCTAGTTGGGAGTTATTTTTACGGGCATCATTTTTCTTTTCTTCTCTTTTTAAAAGTAGGATATTTAGAGATATTTAAAAGAGCGTTTTTGTAATTCAACTTTAGACTTAAGAGGTTCTTACTTTTAAAATAACTAGTCTCTCTAAATTCTTTGACAATCATTACAAACAGCAATATTATGTAATATTATTTTAATTCCATTAAATTTATTTTATGAGGTACAAAAATGTTATTAGATCACATCCACTTAATATCTCTTTATGTAACGACCCGGTCGATCGTTTTGAGAGTTAGCGCTCCGATCCCCTAATAACTATTTTCCCCACGTTTGTATCCGTTTATAGGACTTGTCGAAGTAATTAGATGTGAATTCCGGAGAGTTTTTGGACACATAGTCCCTAAATATGAGTTTAAGCTTTAGAAATCGAGACGTAGTTGGAACTGTGTGAAGACAGGTCCAAAATGGAATTCATGCATAATTCTTGATTTTGATGCTATGTGGCGTGGTTTGAAGGCTCGACTAAGTTCGAATAAGGTATTAGGACTGGTTGGTAGGTTTGGTTGAGGTCCCGTGGACCTCGGGTGTGTTTCGGATGCTCAACGGGTTAAAATTTGGACTTAAGAAGCAGTAGAAATTGCTGGTGCTGGTTTCCTCCTATACGTTCGCGTGGGGATAGTCGCGAACGTGTAGGCTTAACTGGTCCCAGGCGACTTTGTGCAATGCATTCGCGTAGAGGGGACTGCGAACACATAGGTTTGTCAAAGTGATGGAACGCGAACGCGTGGACTATGCCGCGTTCGCGTAGAAGGAATAGGCAGCAGGGGATTCGAGCTTAACCCTTCGCGGACGCGTGGTGCTAGTCGCGTTCTCGTAGGGTTGGAATAGGACAGGGTCTGCGTTCGCATGCCCTCTGTCACGTTCGCGTAGGTCAGAATTTGGGCGTGTGAGTTTTTACCGTTCGCGTTCGCGAGGGTGCTTTCGCGAACGCGATGAGGACTGTTCCTGGGCAGATTTTAAAACCCAAAATCGAGGGTTTAAGCTATTTTTCACATTTTTGAACTTGGGAGCTCGGGGATTGACGATTTTTGAAGAGAATTTCACTTGGGCGAATTGGGTAAGTAATTCCTACTCGGTTTGGGCTAATTTCCATGAATCTACACTTAAATCCATCCTTTAATTTCAAATTTATGGTGGAAAATTGGGGAAATATTGGATAAAGTTCTTAGACCGAATTTTGAGTTTTGATCGAGGTTTTGATATCGGATTTGAGAAATTCTTGTATGGTTAGACCCGTGAGTGAACGAGTGTACGAAATTTGTAACTTTTACCCGATTTCGAGACGTGGGCATGGGGGACTTTTCGGAACTTTTTCTAATTTCGCGTATTAGCTTTGAACTACTTAGCTAGATTGATTTCTTAAAGTGATATTTACATTATGCAATTGAATTGAATAGATTTGGGCCATTCGGAGTCGGGTACTCGTGGCAAGAACGTGGTTTAGAGATGAGTAGAGAAGTTGAGGTAAGTGGCTTGCCTAACTCTGTGTTGGGGACTTTTCCTTTAGGTTGTTTTGATATAATTGTTGTGTGGGCGCCATGTATGTGAGGTGACAAGTACGTACACGGGCAATTTCTTCAAAAATCTCACTTTTCCTTGAAAAATAGTACAGTGTGTTGTTATTCTATTACATCATTTCTACGTGTTTAATTGTTCATCTTAAATTAGGAATGTATTGGTAAAAAAGAGCTTCACACGTATGATAATTCTTGATGACTCAGCCAGCTACGTGGAGCTAAGAAAACATGACAACTGGACAGGTTTTCTATAAAGAGGTGCGGGTCAAAGAGGCACGGCGCAATATACCTACGAGGTAATTAGCTACGGGAGACTCAACCTGATTGAGACAAGGAAGAGACACAGTCGAAATGAATCCGGATTGATCTACGGGCAAATTCAAAGATCTTCAATTAATGATTCACACGTTATACAACCTTCACGCAATATTTACGGTTATTCTTTGTAATGTTACATTAATGTCATAATTAATCATTAATGAGTGATCATTGTAAAAGGTAGACGCTATATTAAGAAATTCCCTATATAAGGGAAGAAAATATAACTTGTAAGGGGCATTCAAACGACAATCATAATACATTTTACTTTCTGCACATCTTAATATTTTCTATTTACTTACTTATTCATAATTATCATCATTTCTTTGGTTATCAAAAACCCCCGTTTATCCTAAAATTAACTTTGGTCAAAGAATCTGATTCTTTGGTTAAATAAATTGGTTCCGTTACCGGGAATCTGATAATCTTTGTTTACTTTTCAAGCAATATCCTCTGAACTATGTTGAACCCCAGCGACAATAACCAACAAAGGGATAGAACTCCATCACCCGTAGGAACCCCTCGAGGTTCAAGGGAGCAATCCCCAGAAAGATCCAACAACAATAACAATGGTAATGATCAAACAATAGAACAACATCACGTAAAGCAAATGATTGCAGAGTATGTGAGCCAGGCTTTGCAAGAATTTGCAAGGGGATTACCAACAGCATCACCTCCACCATCAACACCACCCCCAATAATACCATCACTGTGGAAAATCCTCAGTATAGGTTGGCAAACTCAGGAAGAGGAGATGCTCCTAATGAATCTCTCAAAACGAAGCAAGGTATGTCTAATAGCTCTGAATTGCAAACTTTATTACTAACTTNCCCCCCCCCCCAGTAATACCATCACTGTGGAAAATCCTCAGTCTGGGTTGGCAAGCAGAGATACTCCTAATGAATCTCTTGAAACGAGACCAGGTGTGTCTAGTAGCTCTAAATTGCAAACTTTATTACTAACTTTGCAGAAACAGATGAAGGAACAAAATGATCGAATCGAACAAATTCCTGGACTGCCACCTATTATCAAAGGCTTTGACGTTGATAGATATTATCAACAACCCTGGAAACCAAGCACGACACCCCTACCTATTCCCAAG
The DNA here is from genome assembly GCA_005239495.1 of Nicotiana undulata. Taxonomy (NCBI): domain Eukaryota; kingdom Viridiplantae; phylum Streptophyta; class Magnoliopsida; order Solanales; family Solanaceae; genus Nicotiana; species Nicotiana undulata. Next base: position 168 of record ML287803.1, on the reverse strand, counting down.
AAGTTTAAAATGCCTGATGCTCCTAGATACGACGGAACAACTGACCCACAAGACCATGTGACTGCTTTTACCACCGAAGTTAAGAACAATGACTTGACAAAACAGGAAATTGAGTCAGTATTAGTCAAAAAGTTTGGAGAAACGCTTACCAAAGGAGCGCTAACCTGG